>CM040187.1:2120000-2307500 GCA_022606455.1 Callitettix versicolor
GATGGTAGATGGTGATAGATGGTAGGTATGGTTGATGGTGATGGTAGATGGTATGGTAGATGGTTGATGGTGTAGATGGTAGATGGTAGATGGTGTAGATGGTAGATGGTAGATGGTAGATGGTGTAGATGGTGGTGTAGATGGTAGATGGTGTAGATGGTAGATGGTAGATGGTGTAGATGTATAAATTATACAAACCCTGACTTCCGTTTTGCATAAACCGTTTTATCTCTGTCTTTGATAATTAATTTCAAATAGAGTAGCTCAAGTTATGAAATACCTTTAAGTTACTTTTAAAAATGTACACATAAAAAATGAAACTCGAAGAAACTATTGAGTAGAACGTATCTTCTTATTCTTATGTCCTCGGTTTCCGTATGTTAATTACTATTGTAAATCTGCTAATTGGCTGATATTTTGTATATTTTTTTCAATTTGTATGGTATGTAGGCCTACAACCGCTAAATATATCTGGAGTACAAAACGCGTTTTTTTTAATGTAATACTTTTTTTGAGTTACGTGGTGTTTCCAGCTTGTTGAGAACAGGTTCCTTGACTTTGACACATGCTATATGCACCAGTTTTTACCGAAACATATTTTAAAAATATAGATTGCAACTAATTTGGTTTTGAAAGTCAAAATACACTGTATTTTTTTCTAATTGTTGGTGATTCTTTTGAAATGAACGTCGTAACAATTTGATCATAAAGATAAAATCTTTCCGTACATATACCATCGTGCTTAAAGTCGTAAACCTGTCTTTCAATTAAATTGCATTTCTTCATCATCACAATGTGGTCCACAATAGTACTTCAAAATAAAACAATGTTATATTTACGTATTTTTACACACGTTTTTGTTAGAACTATTTTGTTAGCCTGATGTCTTCGTGACTATTTGGAGCGTCTGAAAAGAAGTCGACAAATAAATTAATTTATGTATTTCTTACAAATCACTTTCAAGAACTTACAAGATTGTAACATTTTTGGTTTCCAAAAAACAAGCTTGTTGGCCTTCATTTTTGTATCTACCTAAACATTTAAAATAAAATTTCATCAGATCAAAGCTCGGTTTTTGGATAGACGAAACTAAGTTAAAATGGATAGACGAATTTTGCTAAAGAATTTGTCTGGGTTACTCTATTACCAGAAATAACTTTAGTTATGGAAGTAAAAACTATGGAGTAACAAATTGGATCGAAATTTGTGAAACAATAATTATATAATTTTTAACAATCCCTCGAAACCCTCGATAACCAGTGATAATGTTCTCGGGACTGACCCTATAACTCACTTTCCAATGAAAATTCGGTGATAAATAATTGAACTTCCGAGTAATAAAGTTTCAGATATTTAAACCTAGTTAGGCCTATTTAAATACTGTATTCGTAATGAAAAGCAAGTGAAATTTACGTTTTTAAATGAACAAAGAAAACAGACTGTATTTACATGACAATGCCTAGTTATCTTGCTTTAAAAACTTTTCTGTTCTTTGAACAAGTTTGCAGTTTGCGGCAGTCCTGTGCCCTGATTGGTCGATACTTGACCCAGAAATGTGACGAGCATCGTTAAAACGTAATAACGACATAACAATTGTTTTTGGAAGAACGATGAAGGTGATGCAAATTTCACGCTTGGCAAAGTTCTTGCTTAACTCAAGTAACACTCAAGTAACACGTCCACGTCTCCTAGTGTATCCGTTCTGTGGCAGTCTAGTATCTTGGCATAACTAGTGGCAAAGTTCGTGCTTAACTATACACTCAAGTAACACGTCCACGTCTCCTAGTGTATCCGTTCTGTGGCAGGAGAAATCCGATGGCGGTCAAGAATCGTTTGTGTTTTCCGCTTTACTTCTGAAATGTATTTTTTTATGAAACATTTACTACACAAACTTCAGTTTGATTTTCATTATGCACAAAATCTTATGTGTAATCTTGAAGTCTACCGAACAGAAGAACGTAACGGAAATGTGAAACGGACGACCGAACGATTTTCCTATCTATTTCTGTCTCTTTTTGTCTTCCTCCTTTTTTAAAACAATACACTTGTATCATATAAAAAAATGTGTTGCTTTGGTTTCGGTATGTTTCCTTAGTTGAAGAATACGTGAACGTTATAATATTTTACAATACATTGGAAATTAATATAAACGTTTATAATAATTGTTGTTATTATTGCTAGTTTTTAACAACATAACCTGAAACTTATTATATTCTATCACCTGTTCAATGAAATAAGCTGTTATGAATTAATATAAAACAGCTGATATTTTACTATAACTGCAGTAAATAACACCTAAGATAGTTTCACGTATTTATTTATTTAAACAAAACAAGATAAGCCTGTTTGTAAAGATATCTTCAAATAATTATATATTCAGTAAAAATGACATTAACAATAGCTTAGCTTCTGTCAGTAACTCTCAGAGTTCTATACGTGTACTTTTTAAAAAAATACAACTGTATATGTTTTGTTTTGATTCTTAGAAGTTAAGTGTTATAATTAATATATAAATTCAGTTTTTTTGCTATTTTTTTTAAATACTCCTGAATTATGATAAAAATACTACTTTATATATACTAACTTCCATATATATTGGTCAATAGTTTGATTTCCAGAACACACACACACACACACACACACACACACACACACACACACACACACACACACACACACACACACACACACACACACACACACACACACACAGAGAGAGAGAGAGAGAGAGAGCTTTATAACAAATGGATTTTATTTTTATAAAAATCACTTTTTGAGAATCTTCAAAGGAAGATGAACGTTTTCATATTATAATTTTTAAAAATCTGATTTTACCATCGTGATTAGCATTAAAATCTGCATAAATTAACATTTCAAATTAAATAGAAATTTCAAAAATTAACCTTCCAGTTTATTTATGTTTTAACTGTGAATGTGAGTGAAATCAGATTTTCAAAGAAATGTAGAATAAAAAAATTATATAATTAATACTTTTAGAAAATTTACTACCATCACTCCAACAAGACGGCTGCATGCCTCGATTATTGGTTAAAAACTCTATTTTCTTCAACTTCCCGAATAACCATATACGCAAAGAGCGAAGATAAGATCATTTATCTGCAGTACTAAATCTTGATTCATAATTGTACCACGTGGTCTGCTAATGGGCGTGGCTTTTAAACAATGCTAGAGGCACCAAACTTTGGGTGCATATTTGTTACGATGAAACGTATTAACGTGTTTGGAGAACATAATTCTGAAAGATGTCTTTGAGCTGAGAAATATTTATGGTATTGTAATTCAGAAAGGAAAAACTAACCTTAAAATAAGGTTTTTACTATAAATCTTTTATATTTATGCATTTTTTCTGTATGTGTCATCAGAAAGTTAAGCAACTTCGTGTATGGATGTAAAATTTAGAAACAGATTGACCAAATTTTATCGAATTTCCTCGTTTAACTATAAATAAATTTTCGTTTTGACTGACGTTGTATCTACTATATTAAGAATTTGTCAAAATGAAATAAGTAACACCGTTTTTATTTAGTGTTCGTTATTATTTGGAACAAGATTGCGCAGTGAAATTGAGTGTTAAGCTAGATAATTTGTCAGGCGTGTACTTTTACATCGAACAAGTTTACCTTTTGTTTCCTGCGTAAAAAAAGTCACTTGATTGAAGTTTTAAACACGTTTAGTCAGAAATTTGAAAAAAAAGTTAAACACATTAGTCGAAAATGTCAACACACTTTCGATCAATGTAACTATTCAATTGCAGAATGAGCAGCACCCACTCTCTTCGTTGAAATGTAAAATTTATATTTTCAAATATGAAAAAGCCGCTATACACTTATGGGTAACAGTTAAGCTACATAGTTAATTAATGGGTGGGTATGTTTCTATAAAAATAAGACTAGCACCTATTAATAGACCTATTAAGAGAATTTAGACGTCCCTCACGGTACCCGAGTCTAACACACACTTACACTTGCAACATTACACTTACGACTTTAACATTTTACTTTCACACTTACATTTAGGGAGGCGATAATAGCCTCAATGAGCTTTTTGCCTTAAAATTAAAAAAATACCCAAATTTTAAAAATTCCTCAACCCCCTCCGATAATTCTAAAGTTTAATTGAATGTTTTCATTTAGGCACAGTATCATTGAACATAAATTTACTAGAAGCACAGCAACCATTATAAAAAGCATGTTCGATATTAGCGGCTAAATTCCAAGTAACCGCTACGAACGCTGCAAGCTGCAAGGAAAGGTGGTTAAGACGTTTGATAAAATAGACAG
Source organism: Callitettix versicolor (assembly GCA_022606455.1). Taxonomy (NCBI): domain Eukaryota; kingdom Metazoa; phylum Arthropoda; class Insecta; order Hemiptera; family Cercopidae; genus Callitettix; species Callitettix versicolor. The sequence continues at coordinate 2,124,302 of CM040187.1, forward strand.
TACTATTATTTCTTTAACTGTACTTAAACACACTGCCGGAAGATGCCACCAACATATCTCTCATAAGGGTTATCACTCTAGTACGTTTATATTCAATAGCACAGTTAATTAGCCAACAAGAGATTTTGACTACACCCCCCACATACAAACAAAATCTAAACTAATTGTCGCAACTAATTTAAATTGTCAAATTGTTTATAGAGACTATCTCGTAAATTTTAAAAGCTTTCGTTCAACCTAAACGTTCGAAATTATGAAGATTTTTAAAGAAACTTCACGTTGCACGCCTTAAAAAAAATCTAAAAATTTGTTTTAAGTCAAAGTCTATCAGGATGTGTTTTGTTATTCGTCCTGGAGTAAAACCTAGCCATATGTCAAAAAAATCTAAAAATTTGTTTTAAGTCAAAGTCTATCAGGATGTGTTTTGTTATTCGTCCTGGAGTAAAACCTAGCCATATGTCAAAAAAATCTAAAAATTTGTTTTAAGTCAAAGTCTATCAGGATGTGTTTTGTTATTCGTCCTGGAGTAAAACCTAGCCATATGTCAAAAAAATCTAAAAATTTGTTTTAAGTCAAAGTCTATCAGGATGTGTTTTGTTATTCGTCCTGGAGTAAAACCTAGCCATATGTCAAAAAAATCTAAAAATTTGTTTTAAGTCAAAGTCTATCAGGATGTGTTTTGTTATTCGTCCTGGAGTAAAACCTAGCCATATGTCAAAAAAATCTAAAAATTTGTTTTAAGTCAAAGTCTATCAGGATGTGTTTTGTTATTCGTCCTGGAGTAAAACCTAGCCATATGTCAAAAAAATCTAAAAATTTGTTTTAAGTCAAAGTCTATCAGGATGTGTTTTGTTATTCGTCCTGGAGTAAAACCTAGCCATATGTCAAAAAAATCTAAAAATTTGTTTTAAGTCAAAGTCTATCAGGATGTGTTTTGTTATTCGTCCTGGAGTAAAACCTAGCCATATGTCAAAAAAAATCTAAAAATTTGTTTTAAGTCAAAGTCTATGAGGATGTGTTTTGTTATTCGTCCTGGAATAAAACCTAGCCATATGTCAAAAAAATCTAAAAATTTGTTTTAAGTCAAAGTCTATCAGGATGTGTTTTGTTATTCGTCCTGGAGTAAAACCTAGCCATATGTCAAAAAAATCTAAAAATTTGTTTTAAGTCAAAGTCTATGAGGATGTGTTTTGTTATTCGTCCTGGAATAAAACCTAGCCATATGTCAAAAAAATCTAAAAATTTGTTTTAAGTCAAAGTCTATCAGGATGTGTTTTGTTATTCGTCCTGGAGTAAAACCTAGCCATATGTCAAAAAAATATAAAAATTTGTTTTAAGTCAAAGTCTATGAGGATGTGTTTTGTTATTCGTCCTGGAATAAAACCTAGCCATATGTCAAAAAAATCTAAAAATTTGTTTTAAGTCAAAGTCTATGAGGATGTGTTTTGTTATTCGTCCTGGAATAAAACCTAGCCATATGTCAAAAAAATCTAAAAATTTGTTTTAAGTCAAAGTCTATGAGGATGTGTTTTGTTATTCGTCCTGGAGTAAAACCTAGCCATATGTCAAAAAAATCTAAAAATTTGTTTTAAGTCAAAGTCTATCAGGATGTGTTTTGTTATTCGTCCTGGAGTAAAACCTAGCCATATGTCAAAAAAATCTAAAAATTTGTTTTAAGTCAAAGTCTATCAGGATGTGTTTTGTTATTCGTCCTGGAGTAAAACCTAGCCATATGTCAAAAAAATCTAAAAATTTGTTTTAAGTCAAAGTCTATCAGGATGTGTTTTGTTATTCGTCCTGGAGTAAAACCTAGCCATATGTCAAAAAAATCTAAAAATTTGTTTTAAGTCAAAGTCTATCAGGATGTGTTTTGTTATTCGTCCTGGAGTAAAACCTAGCCATATGTCAAAAAAATCTAAAAATTTGTTTTAAGTCAAAGTCTATCAGGATGTGTTTTGTTATTCGTCCTGGAGTAAAACCTAGCCATATGTCAAAAAAATATAAAAATTTGTTTTAAGTCAAAGTCTATGAGGATGTGTTTTGTTATTCGTCCTGGAATAAAACCTAGCCATATGTCAAAAAAATCTAAAAATTTGTTTTAAGTCAAAGTCTATGAGGATGTGTTTTGTTATTCGTCCTGGAATAAAACCTAGCCATATGTCAAAAAAATCTAAAAATTTGTTTTAAGTCAAAGTCTATCAGGATGTGTTTTGTTATTCGTCCTGGAGTAAAACCTAGCCATATGTCAAAAAAATCTAAAAATTTGTTTTAAGTCAAAGTCTATCAGGATGTGTTTTGTTATTCGTCCTGGAGTAAAACCTAGCCATATGTCAAAAAAATCTAAAAATTTGTTTTAAGTCAAAGTCTATCAGGATGTGTTTTGTTATTCGTCCTGGAGTAAAACCTAGCCATATGTCAAAAAAATCTAAAAATTTGTTTTAAGTCAAAGTCTATGAGGATGTGTTTTGTTATTCGTCCTGGAATAAAACCTAGCCATATGTCAAAAAATCTAAAATTTGTTTTAAGTCAAAGTCTATGAGGATGTGTTTTGTTATTCGTCCTGGAGTAAAACCTAGCCATATGTCAAAAAAATCTAAAAATTTGTTTTAAGTCAAAGTCTATCAGGATGTGTTTTGTTATTCGTCCTGGAGTAAAACCTAGCCATATGTCAAAAAAATCTAAAAATTTGTTTTAAGTCAAAGTCTATGAGGATGTGTTTTGTTATTCGTCCTGGAGTAAAACCTAGCCATATGTCAAAAAAATCCTTAAGTTATATTTTAAAATTAAAGCTACGTAGCGCCAAAATTAAGTGTAACTGCCAAAATCGTAACACGCGTCTTTCTCGCTGAAGTAGAGGTTTGAAGAATATTTTTTTACAATGTAATGTTTTGAAAATCTAGTTCCACATTTATAATCAGCATTGAATCCTTAATAAATTAGTATTTAGAACATTAAAAATTACATTTAAAATACGATCATGAAATACATTTTTTCTCAAAAGTGTATAATTTAAAGAACTACAAATCTTAAGGTAAATGGGTATGGCTGAAATTTTGAAATTGATGGGTAAACGAACTTGTTTATACCATAATTAATTTATGTAAAATTGAAATCAAATATGACAAAACCATTATAAGGAAAGCAGTTCAAACGTTATTGATCGTAAGGCCGGGTGTTCACCAAATGCGGAGCGGAGTCACGCTGAGTGGAGCAGACTGACCTATTTCTTAAATGTAAGTTCGGCCACTGAAAGCCGAGCGGAGTGAAGCAGCGTCGCTAGGCTCCGTTCTGCGTAATTTCGACTGTCACCAAGTTCGGTTTTGAAGCTGACTCCGCTTCCTCCACCACGCTTTTCTCGTCTCGAAACTTATTTCTCGTTTCCTAGGTTACCGTTGTCTAGGTTACGGTTCATAAACATAGTAGTTTCTTAGAATCTGTTACAGTAGACCTAAATATTAAGATTTAAAAGATACAAATGTGTTCTTTAAACTGACTGAACTCCGCTTCCGGTTGCCGTTTGTCTTTATTCCGCTTCGCATTTCATGGCCGTCCGGTGTGAACCTATTAGTAAAATTTCAACGAAAAATATGCAACAGTGCAAATATTTTGAGTGTAATAGTTTTTCCTACTTTAATAAAACAGACACGTCAACAAGTTAATGTAAGCATTTAATTCAATCATTATGAACGCAAAATAAGCTTTCATTTGTCGTCCACGCCCAAGGCCTTTTTGTTGATTACAATTAATTGTCTTGAGGCGTGAGAAAGTGTATTTAGTAATTAAACTGCAGAAGAAAGAGAATAGGCGGGAGTGAGTACCTTGACCTAACTGGATGACGTCACGCTTGGAAGTTGGACCTGTATTCCTTAAAAAGCCTAGCATTTAACCGAGTTTATATCAAAATGAGTTTAGGGATTAAATTTGAACCAGTCTGTTAAATAATCACCTATTGTTGGTTGCACCTGTCAAACTTCACATTTTCCAGTACATCAGACTTTAAATGAAAATTAAAGAACTGTATAAGGCCAACGTTTTATCTGTTTGTTTTTTTTAAAGAAATAGGCAACGTTTTAAAAATATACAGAAACCTGTTGATTTAAACATTTTGTTCTGATACATAACGAATCTTCAACTCGTTATATATAGACTATATATATAATCGACATAACTCTTTACGTAGTTACTCATTTACTAACACAGTCACATGTGTTTCCATAGTGAAGGTCACTAAAAACTACTGAGTTATATTTTTTCCATTTTCATACCTTAAACAAAGAACTTCCAATAAGGGTAAAATTTCAAAACCTGTCCCGAAATTCAGTGCAACTTGGTTTGTACAGTTTTTTCTATTGTTCGGAAATACAACAGAACTTTTTTTTAATTTCGTATTATAGTTTATGCAGATTTTCAAGTGATCCATCCGCTTAAAACACTTCGCACTTATTTGCAGAATATTTTCAATTGTTCAGACTTCACCTGTTTAATTAAACCTAATTAGAGAAAAAATGTAACAAGAAAATGTTTTCTTTTTAACCTATCATAAAAATTAAGATGATTTTTTAAAAATATTTAACTAAAATACATAAAATCAAAAATTCAAGATAAAATATCTTTGTACAAAATAAAAATATTCTAAGCAAAAAAAATATTATAGAACCCTTAAAAATACTTATGTTTGTATTAAAATAAGAAAAACATTTGTGCAAAAATTAAAAGGGTTGACCCGCAAAGTAAGCAAGGGTTTCTCTCTCTCTCTCTCTCTCTCTCTCTCTCTCTCTCTCTCTCTCTCTTTCTCTCTCTCTCTCTCTCTCTCTCTCTCTCTCTCTCTCTCTCTCTCTCTCTGTCTCTCTCTCTCTCTCTCTCTCTCTCTCTCTCTCTCTCTCTCTCTCTCTCTCTCTCTCTCTATATATATATATATATATATATATATATATATATATATATATGTGTGTGTGTGTGTGTGTGTGTGTGTGTGTGTAATTTTGGTTCTTATTCCATTGAAATTTGACACAAAATTCGATTTGATTAATATTTTGGAAGAGTTCGTTAGCCAGTAACATTTACTCGTTCAACAACTTTAATAAGCCGGTCACTTCAAATATTTAAAAAACTTTAACTTTCTTGCTTTTTTAATACCATAAATCTGGGTTAAAAATTGCGTAAATTATCTTTTTGAATTTTCTAAGTCTGTTGAAATTGAGAAATTGAATTTGACAGCTGTCAGGTTTCATTTTCGTATTTTCAATATGGCTTATAGTTTAGAATGTAGCCTATATTTAGATCGTACTGTTAATTATATGGGTAAAATGGAAATTAAAAAAATATATTTTAGGAAATTTGTTTTATTCACGTTAGCGATAAAGCTGGATAATTCGATTATTGCTTATTAATTACGGTAATTAAAAACGTTGCACAAACATTCTGAGTTTCCGATATGACGTGGCCGTTGAACGGATAACATAACACGCAAAACAGATGAATTCGGTTGAATGTTAACCAGACATTTAACTGGAAGCAAGCTACGCTGTTAGGATTTATTTCTTCCTTTTTGCGGTTTTATTACCCCACGCTGCGTCCTGCATCCTTAAGGACTCATAGAGAAATAATGATCCCTGTCCAAGGACAAGGCAATTAAGCGAGTCCTGCACAGCAAGAAACGTGTTGAACCATGTTTTCGGAAGCTCCGACAAAAGGACACATTTTATTTTTAAAAATAAATTATTAGCTCTGCCATTGTGGTAAGACCTAAACCCGGAACTTTCAAATGAGCTCCGATCCTTACCTATCGACCACTTTTTAAGGATCGTTTAATATATATTTTAATATATATATATATAGTGTGTGTGTGTGTTGGCAAGCGTGCGCGTGTTAGCACTTACAAGATAGCAATTTTGATCCGTGATTCAAGGTTGGAACAAAAATACGATTTGATTAATATTGTAAAATTCGGTTTCAAAATGGCGACCATAAATGAAATTCTAAAATAAATTACAATTTCTTTGTAAAACATTTATTTTAAAACCTTTTGTAAAACAAAACAAAAACAAAAATATTTGTAAAACATTTTTGAAAATCTAATTTTACCACCGTAATCAGTTTTAAAACCTACATAAATTGGCATTTCAATTTTTCAAATTTCTTCGAAAATACCAAAATGAATCTTATAACGGCCAGGATTTATTTCCGTATTTAAAATTAATTTTTAAAAATTTTAAATTGTAATATATGCAGATTTTAATGCTGCAATCACATGTTGTAGAAAAATTGTAAAGTAAAAAAGTTAATTTTGTAAATTCGTTTCTATCACTTCAGTGGGAAATTTGATAACCGCGAAATTATTTTTATCTTAATTTGACAGAAACACTAAAATATTTGGATTCATATCTTTTAATTAGATAATTGAAAATTTTAGTGTTTGTCTTACATAAAAAAAATTAGGAAGTATTGTGGACATAGGCACAAGTATTAAGGGTGTAGGCAGGAGCGGTGTTACCATGCATCACTGTTAATGTTCCCCTCCAGCTGACCTACCATAAAAAACTGTGTACTTTCCGGGTGAAAGATTTTCGTCCATGTGAAAAACGTCCATGGGAATCAAAACGTTATTATTTATTTTTAAATGAGCAATTTATGTCAAGCCGATTTTGAAAAATCGTATCAAAGAATTTTGTTATTATGTCCAAGTTTCCTATAATTTTCGTTGATTTCCTGAATCGGAATGTCAGAGAGCAATCAATACTTTGGTGTATCTAACAATTTTAAAGCTTTGTACGTAAGTATATCCTTTTTTCTTTGTAACTGCACTAGCGATTTTAACATAACATTGGAATGTACCATTTTCTGTTCCAGAAAATCGATTTAAGTGAGTCTTAATCTATAAAGAAATTCTTTTTGTATTATAAAAACGAGTTTAACAAAGGACATATGAGTATCAACCCAAACATATTATCATAATAAGAAACAATGCGTAAGAATAACGTTTAGCCAGCTGATACTTAACTATTGTTTATGTTTTATGAACTGATATAATAATTTATAAGTATTAACTAACTTTGTCAAATAAAATTCGGATGATTTAAAAAAGTTTTTCTTGTTTATTTATTATTATAGAAATAATGATTGTCAAAGGAAATATATATTACAATATAATAAAAACAAAAGCAATCTATATTTGTATAAATGTCCATTTCCTCGAAACAGCTCTATAATATTTCAGTAAAAGAAAGAACTGTCGCTTTTAAAACAATATTGATCAAATATTTTAAACTCATTTTAGTGAAAATTATTACTTTGGTTTATAGCTGCTATAAAAAAAGCATTGATTAACTTTTCTACATAAGTCTTCAATACATTCTTTAAAAACTTACTTTTTAGTAAATGTTTATGTCATCATAAAATATGTGGGTTGCATTTCTTGCGAAAGATGCAAATAATATTTTTGTTTAGCAAACAATGTCTTCTGTCACCGAGGATTTACAAAGGACATTAGGCTAAGCACCAGAGCTGTGGCATCAGAAAGCATCCTTCTTTTGTTTATACTGTATCTCGAGCGTGTGACGTCACCGCCTATGTAATTCTGAGAATATACTGTGTTGTGCTGTATCGAATTTCCATAAGGTCGTTTCAACTCCGACGAATGTGATTCTGTTCTTACATAGTCTTATATCACGTACTGCTTTACTCTTTATATACGTTTATATATATATATATATATATATATATATATATATATATAAAACGTTATATTTTTATTCCTGAACAGTCTTCCTGTAATACTTAAGATCACTCTTAAACCTCGGGTTATTTGCTCGAAGTCCAAACCCATCTATTTTTACAGTTATAATCACACATTAGCAGTAATTTAGAGAAAAGTTCTCTGGAAAAGTTCCCTCACTCAAACTCACAATTAAAAATATATGGCTCATATTACCTTCTGTTTCAGCTCAACCTACTTGAGATTACCTAAAATGTACATAATTATTAATATACTTGAATTTAAATTCCATTTCACACATACATATTTCTTGTTAGGCTTCAATAATATTTTTTTCAAATGTTAAATTTGTTGACTTTACTACAAGAAAATTCTTTTACACTTTATTATTTCTCTTGTTACTCGTTTTGTAATCTATTTTAGACTCAAGTCATTTATGATTTTTTTAACAATACTTGGTTTTTTTTTAATTGTAACCATTATTGGCCTTCTGTATTTCATTTTTCTGTACGTTAAGCACAATTTCACTGGTTTATCTATGGCCTATACTTGACCTATATCAACTACATTTTATAATTCTAAATATTAAACTTTCAACGTGTACGCTTTTAAGAAATCATACAATATACTATATCTTATCTACTACTTGTATCTTCCCGAACTTTCTATTGGTAACTTCAAGCAGTTTTGTAAAAGTTTAAATACAATTTCAAAATTGTTTGTAGGAATATTTAAATTAGAATATCATGTATATAAAAACGTAGTTTGTCATTCTGTTGTATGAAAGTAATCAGTGACCATTGATAAATTCATTGAAAGAAACGTTTACTCACATTAGAAAATCATAACTGCTTAACCTAACCTGACAGACATTAATTAGCTTTTATAACGTAGTTTATCCATTAAATCATTTAAAAGTTATCGATTCCAATTCATTCTAAAAAAAATTTCCTTGACGTTAGAAAACCGTAACTGCCCAACCTAGCTTGACGTACTTTTTTGTGCTGTGTGGAATGTCTTTAAAAGCTTGAATAATGTATTCAGTCAATTCTTTTCAACAATTTAAAAATGGCGATTATTACAAATTTTAAAACTTATTATTTTGCATATATTTGAAGACTGATTTTACTACGGTAATCGGCATTAAAATCTACATAAATTGGCACTTTCAAATTTCAAAATGAAAATTGATGCATTCTTATTTATTGCAGTTTATACATTTGAGGTTTAAAATCCTAGAATTTTCTAGTTATCAACGGTGAAATCAGGTTTTCAGAAAGGTGTAGACTACTTTAAAAAAATGTCGGAAGTTTTACAGCGGGAAAGCTGTATTCCGGTATTTTTTTCTTAAAAGAAATGATAGCATAATAAAAAATTCAATATAAGGTAAAACGAACGAAATTGTCAAACTACTAATTATACTTTGGAAAGAACGCAATCTCGTGGTCAAATAATTTGAAAAGGATTCTGTCAATTCATTTTTTTCTTTGAGACCGCTCTCTTTACACGAAATGAAACTCCAATGAATGGGAAGTATATTTTTTAACATTTTAAGGCATATCAATATATTTAGTGCTTTTGTTTTACAATAATCCGATAAAATGAAGCCTTACAGTAAAGATATTCCATTGATGGTACGGTATGGAAGCTTCCCCACATAAAACGATTTTATTTTATTTTTATACAAGATACATAATACAAGATACAAGATACATAATACAAGATACAAGATACATAATACAAGATACAAGATACATAATACAAGATACAAGATACATAATACAAGATAAAAGATACATAATACAAGATACATAATACAAGATACAAGATACATAATACAAGATACAAGATACATAATACAAGATACAAGATACATAATACAAGATACAAGATACATAATACAAGATACATAATACAAGATACAAGATACATAATACAAGATACAAGATACAAGATACATAATACAAGATACATAATACAAGATACAAGATACATAATAGACGAGACACGCAGCTATCTCGCTGACGTGATGATAACGAATTTCCAAAAATATTACTTTTATTTTATCGTTTAATTGAAATTCTTATTTCATAGTTCACCAATAACCTGGATATATTTTGTATGTTAAAGATTTAAATTATATTGAAAATACTAAACATAAACCTTATCACTTTCAAATTTATTTTTTTAATTTCTAAAAATTCAAAATAACTTACGCGGTTTTTAGGCTTGATTACGATGGTGAAATTAGATTTTCAAAAAATGTAAGACAAAAACGTTGGGAGCTTTTATTGATTTGAGAATGCCTTCATTTTGAAATTGTTTAATGGATTTTGTTGACTGACGAACTTAGATTTAAGCAATCCAAAATAGATTTTTTTTTGCGTTTGATTCACATCATACCGAAATTGAAATCGTAATAGCACTAACACTCACAAACATTTATAATATATGTATATATGTATATATATATATATATATATTAAAAATGTGATTTAGAGATTGAAATCGGTCCCAGGCTCATTTAATGGTTACGTATGAATAGGTATCATTATGGATGCTGTAATAGCTCATTTTCCAATATAAATTTCCTAAAAAGTATGATGACAGTCATGACACCGATTTTGTTCCTGAATCCCAAAATTTATTTTAGTTTTACGCATGCGCACGTGTATCTTTAGAGATAAAACCGGATGTTTTTTTTTAATTGCAAGGTACAATATTTTACAAGTATCCAATAGTAAGTTATTGAACGGACATCATGGCACCCATAATCGCGACCTTGAAACTTGGAAAAAATCGATTATGGCAATAACTTGGACAAGTTCGTTAAGCAGGAAAATTCGTTTAATAATTTCAAAATGGCGATCATTTCAAATCTTTATAAATTAATAACTTTTTTGTCATTTTTTTTTAAATCTTATTTTACAAGTGCAATCCTATTTTAAAACTGCATAAATAAAAACTGAAAATTCAAAATACTTTTTTTTTTAATATTAAAAATGAACCCTGACCATCGTCAAACTAAGACGACGGTCAGGTTTAATTTTTAATATTTCAATGTAAATTGAAATTATTGTATTGTGCTTAGTGTTTGTGATGTACGATTTAATGTTTTGTTTGACTTTGTGACGACCTCGACAGAGGATTTTTTGTATGGCCTGAAGATGAAACTATAAAGTTTCGAAACCGCGGTAGCCTTTATGAGGGTAGTTGATAGACCACTGACGAGAAGAATAGTTATATAATCGTGTAAATTGAAAGTTTAAAGTAATAATATATGCAACTTTTAATGCTGACTATTTTGATGGTATAAGAATTTTAATAACGGTAAGAAGAAAAAAATATTTCGGAAATCTGCTTCTATTACGTCAACCACATAGCTGAGTGGTGAGATTATTTTTAAAGTTTTATTAACTATTTTTACAAAAACAATTTATATAATAAAATTGAATTTTTAAGAGATAGGTTGTAATGTTTTTTTAAAGAATTTCCCAAGAATAAAAGTGATTTAGAAAAAAAACTTATTTATGATTTCCCCGTTTCTGGTTGTCGGCATTGAAGACAGATCTTTAAAGTTTTTCTTCAAAATTAATGCCGAGGTAGGCAAATGCGCAATTTCGAGCAGGCACGAAGATCAAATTCCGAGGACGCGAAAGAGAACAGCGAGTGGTGTTGGCACGCAAAGCGGGCAGGGATATTGCCATGCAATGCCAACGATATTTTACTTTACGCCTAATAAATCCTTGTTATGTAAGTCCTTTGAATTTATTATTTTCGCAGAGTCGGGAATTTATCTTGCTACAAAAACTTTCAACGATAAAAGTCTGCAAGATAACATTTCCTTTGCAGTGACGTAATCAGGCGATAAATTGCAAGACCTAACCTGGCCGAACCTCGAACTTCCTAAACTTTCTTCGGTCTTGGATGAAGTGTATTAACAAGCTGGCCAAATTATGTTTGCGATGGGGAAATCGTCGTATTGGAGGAAAACTTAATCGTGCCAAAAACATTGAATTCAATTATTAAAACGCCGGTACGCATTTTTCTCTTTGGTGTGGTGGAAGCGAACACCAAACCGTATTTTCTTTCACGAACTATAATATATCTTTCAAAAATTTAATGTCACCTTCGTAATTAGCAATAAAAACTACAAATAATGTTAGTTTATGTAGATTTTTACGCTAATTTTAACGACTGAGAATTTTAGTTAATGAAATTGTCTAAGATATTACTAAAATTAAATTTTGTGTCGCTTACGATGGTGGTGGTGAAATCAGTTTTTCAACAAAAAAAATAGTCAAAAAGTTATATAAATTTTTAAAGATCTGAAATATTTTTTTCCAACAACTTGTGTGTGTATTTGTTAGCACGCTCAAGTTCGCAATTTTGGCCCGATTTGATTCACACTTGGCCCAAAAATCGATAATGGAAATAGTTTTGACAATTTCGTTGATCAGCAAAAAATTTTAATTAGTTTCAAAATTGTGGTCATTTGAATTTTTTTAAAATTCGTAACTTTTTCTCAAAATATTTTGATAAACCGATTTACCATCGTAATCAGCGTTAAAACTGCATAAATTACAATTTTTATTTTTCAAAATCCGTTGAAATTAAAACATTTTGACGGTAGTCATTGTCATATTATATGCTATTATATGCTAATTTTGATGCTGATATTTTGATAAGTGGAATCAGAATTTAAAAAAAGGTAAGATAAAGAAAAATATTTTTGGAAATTTTATTCTAACACGTTGCGTGTATTTTTGGAAATTTGCGAGACAGTTGCGTGTTGCATTTATTTATTTTTATTTACCTGAGTTGTCACTTGCATATAGAATTAGTGATACTGATTCCGAATATACATGAATAGTTTTGTACAGAAAATGTTTGTACAAAGCCTCTTTAAAAGTTTGAGTTTTCATACTCTCTCACTAATTTCGAGAAAGTAGGATATCTAATCTAGAAAAATGTATAAACCTAATTGAGATCAAGAAAAATAAATATTTTTCAGGGTTTTATAATGTGTATTTTTTTTTATTAATTGACATCAACAAATGCGTTTTTTTTAAATTTACAATAGAAGGTTTTTTCGCTCTGTATGGATAACAGCAAGTAGGTTAAGATAAAAACATCCCTTATATTTTTACCTTTGGGCTTCAAATACTTTTCGAAAGGAGAACTTAAATCGTAAGCTACAATCGGTACAGTCTACGTCGAGGCAGTGCAGGCGACACATATTGGATAGGCAGTCAGCTGATCCATTGTTATTAATATGTAGTTAATATTTGAAATACGATGCCTACGGACCCTCAGTACGTTCTTTCAAAGCATGTGTTTGACCATTTTTATAAGTGCTGCACATCTGTGGACCGTAAGTATTACGTCCAGCTTAAAAATAAAGTTTTTTTAAATTATGGGATTTGGCGTATTGAACCAGGCCTAAACCAGTTAGCGAAATGCCCTCGGGAATCACGTATCTCTGTATTGTTGATCTGTGGACCGTAAGTATTACGTCCAGCTTAAAAATAAAGTTTTTTTAAATTATGGGATTTGGCGTATTGAACCAGGCCTAAACCAGTTAGCGAAATGCCCTCGGGAATCACGTATCTCTGTATTGTTGATCTGTGGACCGTAAGTATTACGTCCAGCTTAAAAATAAAGTTTTTTTAAATTATGGGATTTGGCGTATTGAACCAGGCCTAAACCAGTTAGCGAAATGCCCTCGGGAATCACGTATCTCTGTATTGTCGATATAATCTCGTTATTGATTGCACCAACAAATGATCAACCTTGGCAGACAGATAATGAAGCAGGATTGTTACTTCAGTGTCATCTTCCATCTTGGCCAATCTAGTGTGGCGTAATGGCTGAAGGAATAATTGATTGTCACCTTGAGTTAATTGGCCGAGAAATGAAAAGCCTAACTGTTTTGTAAGTTTCGTTAGGCTTGTTGCCCATTTTTTAGTGGTTACCTTATTTGGTGTGAAAACTGTACTGGGGCGGGAATATTTCAAAACTGCCTGTAAAAACAAAACACTCAAAACATTTAGCTTAAAAACACTCAATGTCAATATCTGCCCAAAACAAGTGGCGACTGACCGACAGACATTAGCTTTGGGTATCATTGGTTTATATATAGTCAATGAAGTTATAAATATTAAGAGAAAATATTTCTTACGAAACCGAAGAATTACACAGAAAGTGGCCTAAAGACGTTTTCACTTCCAAAACTGGAAACTCAAACATGGGAAAAAATAAATTACTTAAATTCTCAAAAAGTCATATACATTCTTCAGATTACAAATTTTCAAAAAGAAAATAACTGTTCGAGACTAAAAACAAAACAATCCAACCTACGGTAAGTGGTAAATTCGTTGTTTTTTTTACTTTCTTCAAAATTGTAATTTTTTAAAAGATATTTTAACTTAAATTATTAGTCTTAAAAATTATCTAGAATCTATTGTTTGTCCAAAATATAATTCTGAATTACTGCGTGGATCGTCATGAAATTTTGCATTTATATACTTTAGCTACTGGTGCAATTTCATTCGTCAAATTAAATTAATAATTGCTTCATTTTCGCATTAAATACTACAGTGCAGTTGCATATCGACAGGCCGCCAGACCAGACGTTCCCTCTATGGTTTGTCTGAGTATTACTATGTTATCGATCGATCTATATGGTAAGCTATTGATAGATCATTCGCTTAGGTATTGTTAGTTCGATTTAACCTCACCTCAAAATTTTTCGTTTACATTAACGACACATGTTTAGATACCGTAGCAAATAACTTGTATTAAGCTGTTAACCATGTAAATATAATTAATGGTGAAAAATAAAAAATATTTATCGACAGTTTTCAATAAAAAAACATTGTCGGAAAATCGACAATGAGGAGAGTATTAAAAACCTAATTTCTTAAAATTAATCAGTAAAATAATAGCTGTGATAAAAAATTTTAAGAAATGTATTTCGGAAAATTAAGAAGAGAAGGGAAAAAAAGAAAAAGTTTTAAAAAATAAATAAATAAACGAAAGTGGGTTAAAATTACTTGTAAGGAAAAAAGACATATAAATGTAAAAACTTTTTTTTTAAATATATAGCTATTAGGAAAATAAATCTACGGGAAAGATTAAAGAAAAAGATAATTTTAGTAAATGGATTTTATAAAATACAATATAACTGCAAAGCAGGACAAACGAGATGAAAATTTAAAACTAGATATAAAGAAAACATGAGATCATTTAAATGTGAAAAGAAAGACTCAAATTACGCTACAAATTTGATTTGCGAAGGATATACACCAGAAGAAATGAAAAATTTAATGAAAATAGTAAATTATGAAAGATAAAAGAAGGCGGTTAAATATTTCAGAAAATTTATAAATATAAGTTAAAATTAAAGGGGGAAAGATAATAAACGAACAAGTAAATTCATAAACAGACATTATTTTTCAAAATCTGAAAATGTTTAGCAGTTATAAGGATTAAGCAGACCATAAAGAGGAAGCCTTGGGAGGGCCAATCAGAAGCGAGCACGTTAGTAAATAGAACCTCGTTTTGGGGAAGTAGTACAGCAAATAGTTTTGAAAATGGAAGTATTCCTAAAAGCGCCAACAAATATAAAAAGTTTGAAAGGTAGGGAAGATGTATATACTCAACCAAGCATTCCTAGAGGAAAAAAGTAATTATATTACGAATATCGAACATCTTTTCGTCATTCCCTGTAAATACAATTATATTCATTACTTAAACCACTCCACGAAATTTGAAATAGAGATTAAAATTTAAAAAATAAAAAATTCTAACGTTAAAGTATTTTTCTTCTTTTTCTACATAATTGTGTACTTTACGTAAATGTATATCAAATTTGTACACTGACTTGTTATATTTATACATCTTAAAATAGTCTAATAAAACTTTTGAGCAAATCCGATAATTGACAACAGATTCCTTCATGTTTTCATTGACGATATGACGGAAATGAGGAAGAAAGCGGCTGCCCCCGAAGTGACAAATTACATTTAAATTACCTCTCGTTGACGGCCAAAGCGGACGTAGTGACTCTCATTTTGATTCATTGCCATCTTTTGGCTCTCTACTCTTTCTTTCTCTTTTATTAAACTGTTTTTTTATTCTACTTCTTTTCACATTAAGTTCGTAGAAAGTATTTTTATCGTGCAAAAATTCTGTTTTAAAGTTCCAAACTTTTGCACCAATTTTCAGATTGTAAACGTTTCATAGTTTCCCCATTGGTGGTTTTCCTCCCAATTGCTGATAGTTTGTATTTTCTAGACAGTGGTCAAGGTTTTTTTTAGATATAACGTTTCTTTATTGCAAATACTAAAATAAAGCCAGACCGTCGTCAAAATCAATTCCTTAATTTTAATGGATTTTTGAAAATTCAAAATGCTAATTTATGCAGTTTTTAATATTGATTACAATAGTAAAATTGGTCCTTTAATAAAATTTTGACAAAAGCTGTAAGACTTTAATATTTAAAATTTACGCCATTTTTAAACTGTTGAAAAGATTATGGTAACGGGTGAACTCGATTTTCGTGTCAAGTTTGAATTATGTAAGATTGTGGCAAACTGTTAGAGCAAAAAACGGTTGCCACAATACAAAATAAAGCTTGCTTCGGTTGCACTGCATCCACGCCGCTAATGATGTTAATAACACACAGACAAAAGCTTGAAATACAATGAGTGATGCTTAATAAGATCTCTTCATTAACTTAGACAGATGGTGTTTGTTATAATTAACGACGCTCAGGTCTCAAGCTGTTTAACAAACAGTTATTAATTACCGAAAATAAATGAAAGAGAGCTGCTGGTGGACAAAAGGTGCATTAACGGCCACCGAGTTCAAGGGTTGCAGGATGCGAAGGAGGTAGCGTTTCGGCAAAGAATATTAAAGTTGTTAGGACTGCCTCCTTGTTAAATAAGATTTTTTTACTTTACTATGTATTACTTAGAAAATACATTAATTGATGCCTGTAAGTACCCAAATAAAATGTATGTATCCTTATTCCTTTCAAAAAAAAAAAAATATTTTGACATCATTAAAAATTTTTTAAACCGGATTTCTATATATTATTTAATGAGATTTTGCTGAAATATTAATCGCATATGAACCAAAAATCAAAACTGAGTATTAATTCAAAACAGAATTAAAATCAAAATTTTAAATTAAGGATTTTTAAAAATTTTTAAGGTATTTTTATTAAGGAAATTTGTTACTAATTTTCATACCAAAACGTGCTTTAAAATCTACATTATGAAAACTTACAAAATTCACCCTAGATATAACTAAATAATGGTTTAAGACATGATGACTTTCATAAAATCGGTTAATTATTTTTATTTCCCAGCTCAAATACACACACACACACACACACACACACACACACACACACACACACACACACACACACACACACACACACACACACACACACACACACACACACACACACACACACACACACACACACACACACACACACACACACACACACATATATATACATACGTAAAAAGCAACATTTATACTTAAGAACCTGGAACGATTTTTTTTTTTTTTTTTTGGAGTAGAAACTCATACTTTTGAAACAATTTTGATCGAAACGTTTTTCAAAATGATTTCAAAAAGATCATCTTTTTCAAATATTTAAGTGTTTCTGCCTGTAAATTTGTTACGAAAATTGAAACTGCTCGGTTTTTTTTCTCTTGAACGTACAAATAACTAAAATATTTATACACTGGTTTCTATTATAAATTGTCATTTACGTAATACTCGCAAAACAGTTTTTTAAAAGTAGGCTAATGAGTTTTGTTTTAGCATCTATCGGCTAAGCACAGTTTAATCAAAATAGTTAAAACCGATTTTCAGAAAATCCAATTCCTCCTAATATTTAAGGACTTGATTAATTATTTTTCAGTGAGACTGAATGATAAATTCATAAAAATCTTTTAATTCATTTTGTCTTCTAGCAAAGTGTACAAACATTATACAAATTTAAGTAAAAAACAGAATGTTTTCTGAGATTATTCAGAAATCGTACTATCTATTATATCTCAAATCTATTTTAAATTTACCATTTTTTTTTTTTGTTATATTCAGAATATAAAATAGCCTGTATAAAAAATGCTTTTTTAGAGTTTATAAAAAAAATAATATGTTAATACCATGGTACGTAGTTTTTAGTGCACTGGTAAAGATTTACGTGACTCGTCTAGATTACACTATAAATATTATTAATCTGTTGTTTTTTTTTTAAAAGTCTACTTTAAATGAATACAAGCATTGAACATAAACGGACTAGAATTACAACCACTATTATAAAAAGCATTCTCAACATTAACGGCTAAAATCCAATTAATCGAACTATCGGCAGCTACGAACGCTGTAAGTTGCGAGGAAAGTGGGTTTAGACGTTTGAGTAAATATTAGTATGCAGTACTGTTATTTATTTAACTATAATTGAACAGTTCGCCGCAAGATGTCGCCAGCAGCGAGCGCTCACATATCTCTCATAAAAGTTATCGTTCTAGTACGTTTGCATTCAATGATACAACTAATGAAAACATTTAAAGACTTTTATTTCTGGTTGTTTATAATCTCTCAGTGTTCAAAATTATTTTTGAAAAAATTAATATCTTGTTAGATTTTCAAATAGTTACCATTTTTCGATTACAACAAAATTCCACTGATTACTTAATTACATTTTACAAAATAAGTCCCTTAATTGTCATTCTATGGGTGTTGTAAAATATTTAGATTGCTTCTCCGAAAAGTCATGTTACGATTTATGCGCCAGAAAGTGTTTGCATTTTAGAATGGAATCGAGAGTTATCAGACACCCTGTACTGTAGCCTACTTTCTATTACACGGGGCTGAACTCACGTAATACTTTATTCTCCCTTAATAAACTTCCCTTTATTTAATTATCTCTGCAAAACCAATAACAAATATCCAGAGTATGAAACTTGTTACGTCTTCCGCGTTTCTTTTTATTACTTGTATTGTGTTCTTGCTTTTATTTGTTACAAGTGCTTCTAAAATGTTCATTATATCAAACTCTTATGTTCAAGCCTACCGAAACGTTATAGTTTATTAGTTACACAGACTTCGCTAAGGTATTTTGTAGGAAACAAAAATTACAATTGATTAATTTGAAAGTTGACTTAAAACATTTGTTTGGAGTAAACTGCAGTAAGTTTGAATGCTTACTGTTTTTGTTATTGAAAAACAAGTTATTGTTATTGGTAGAATAGAGTATTTTTTGGCAAAATACAGATTTCAACAGATTGTTGAAACAAAGCTCTAAATACGTGCATTAATTATATTGCAATTAGACAACTAACATTTTACTCTAACAAATCATACAATAGCATTATCGATTGGTTGTTTTGTTCGAGGAAATAGCTTACTTCTTTTTTAAAATATGTTAGGCATTTGAGTCTATCTTTCAGATAGGCGAATAAAAGTCTGAAGTAGGCTAAAGCTACTAATATATTTACTACGAATATAAAAGTTTTCATTAAAATCTGCCAAGTCGTTCCGCTGTAAACAGCGGCACAATTAACATTTTAGTATATCCAACAAACATTCAGGCAGACTGGAATTTATTTAACACCAATTTTGGCTTTTAACACAGCTTCCTATAACAACGAAAAACGTTTCACTGAAATACATTAAGTCGTTTTCCTGTGTAAATTGGACATATAGTGCAAAAAACGAGATTTTTATGTTATAGAAAAAAACTGTTGAGTGAAAAATCACTGAAAAGATGATTTTTTTAAACACAGCCTCAGTGCACATCTACACCTTAAGGGAAGTAAACATGCAAGATTTTAACTTAGTAAGCCTTGTCGTTCTTCATATATTGTGCACAAAGTGATTATACAGTATTAAATTGTGTTATATATATATATATATATATATATATATATATATATATATATATACATATACATATACATATACATATACATATACATATACATACTGTTAAACACGTTTCACAGATCGACTGTTTTAAGGAAAATATTACAAAAAGTTTTAAAAATGAATAGTTGCTCTTTTGCTTTAAAAAAGTATCGAAGATGAACTGTTTAAAGAATATCGCAGTGTGTTTGTTCTGCCGAGTGTGTTTTCTTTTCTTGAGAGGACTTCCTAAAGACTTAATTAAAGAGTTGATTAAGAGGAAGTGTCTGTGACGCTTAATCTTTTATTTAATTAAGTGAAATCATAAACAATTTTTTTTAAACTAGCAAACTTGTGTAGACACTATTTACATGTTCAGTGCTTACACGTATATATAAGTAAAAGTGATATTTGTTAATTATAAATTTTTTATTGTAAAATTAAAGTATGGACAATTCATTTTTTTAACGAATAGACTATATTCAATTTTTTGTAAAATTTTTTAGAATTATTAACGACTAATGTAGTGTAATATCTACCGTCTAAATTTTAAAAAACGTCTTTAATCAAATTTTATTTCAAAACATTTTTTATCTATTCCACAATATTGTTTTTAAAAATTCATTTTTATAAATATTGTGGGTCGGTTACAAAAATGGATGTGTTAACGCCATATATGTAGGACGTCTAAAACATGTTTTCTTAAATTTTGTAGTTGATATCTTTAATTTTTTAAATTAAATATAACTAACCGTCTTACTTGACCAAAAGAAAATGCTAAATAAAATTTACAAATTTCTTTTTTGACTGATTTAAAATTTATACGAAGTGCGTAGTGGCATTTTAGATATAACTACGTTTTGGTAGTCTAATTAATCATGGGATGAACCATTACACGCCAATAAACTTAAACTATATCTAATCGACTCATCTTAAACCGTACTACACCAATAAACTACACTATAGGCATTTATAGGTTAAGCTCTTAAAGCCACAATAAAACCGCATATAACCTATAAAAGGCAGTTAGGTATTCTACATACACTTATATTAAGTGTAAGATTAAACTTAAGGTTCAGTCTTTTCCTCTTTTTAGCCAAACCTACTCAAATTTAAATAACCCAATTTAGCCTCCATAAGCCGTCCTATATTCACATAGCATATCTTAAGCAAAACCTCGTATGGAAATAACATCTAATCAAACTACAATAAACCAAATTATATCTACATTAAACCCCCATACGCCACATAAATAAGGATGTTATTATTTAATATAATTTAATAACAATTACATTTCAGAGAACATTATGAAAATTCACGGCTGAATCACTAATAAATTCGATGTATTAGATTCCATTTGTGGCTTCTACTTACTGGCGGAATGTAACACGGGACGTCAGATCCTATTGAAATGATTCATACCAATACCCAGCCTAAATACGACCGGCCTAATTGTCCAAGAAGACGCGAATCCAAGTGCGAAATTTACGCACATGAACCAGCGACCTTGAAGCGGTATTTCTACAGACTAGCCAGCCTGTCTGCTAGCATGCCCTCTGCAGGAAGACCTTGCCAATCTAGGCAAGTGGGTGAAGGTCCTGCGAAGAATTTACGGTTTCGCACATCCGATTGCTTCCGTTGCTACAAATTATTTCTCAAGGTCAACATGTGTTGCTGAGTTATGTCTATTGGTCGGGATAGATGAAGACACACTCTGTAATTTGTGACCGTTAACTTGATTAGAAATATAATTTAACAAATTTTTAATAAGCTTTAACAGACCTTCTTGTAATTGGTGTTTTGACCTAAAGTATAGCCTACATTGTGAAAATACCGGAAGGGTCAAAAGCAAATATAAACAATCAACATTGGTTTTGATAATAAAAGCGAATTAACTTTTTCTTATCACAACACACAGTCATTTTACACAAGCTTATACAATCCATATAATTTAAAATTATTATTTTCTCAGTTTTCTATTCATACGTAAAAGTAATTTTAAAATATATTAATAACGGAATAACCCCTTCCCACTCTAACCTTATAAAACTTAAAGAAATGCATTTTTGTGATTCCTTGAATGAAAGATCGTAAAAAGATTGCATTTTGTTAAAAAGCGGAAAATTACTTGGTCGCTCACGGCTTTTGAAAAGTGAGGTTATGCAGACGTCTTTTCAAAGTTCTAGAAACATGATTAATCAATGTAGGTAAATAATAAAACTTGCTTGAATCATATAATACAAAAGGCACTGCAATTTTTTAAAGTTTCTTTATACTAAATATTTTTCATTAAAACTTCCAATTGTTCCTTTCAAAAATATGTCAAAAAAAGCTGCTCTAAACAAATCTAACTGTGTTATTTGTTTAAATTTCTCAACCAGTTTACCGATTTGAAATATTTGCATGCCAGTTAAGGCAACAGTATAGGCAATTACAGCGATAGTGTTCACAGCCAGCGGCACCCCGTTAAAAATGGAATAGAATAACAATATTTAAAATTAATTTATTTTTTTAAGTGAAAACTTCTATGGTCGCAGTTGAGAAACATTCGCTTCACGTCACACTTGATTCCGTGACGTATACCTCACAGCATACATAATTGTTCTTATATATACGTAGACTTGAAGTGACTATTTCTAAACGCCTGATTTCGCACAACAGCTGTTGCTTCAATATCATTTCAATTGAGGTTATGTTTATTGTTCTTGTTAATTTTTAAAATGTGTATTTTTACAATTTATGTAGTTACATTATTTAATGAATATGACGTATACCAAGTTTCACTTGTATCGGCACTACCTCAAGAGTCGCACGTATTTTTTTTTAATATTTAGATCACCAAAATATATTTATTCTATGAAAAAATTATACTTTTTGTTTTAAAAAATAATTACAAATATAGGCCTAATAAATTATCAAAAAGGGAAAAACCGTTTGAAAATAATATTATAATGAAGAAGAAAAAGATCAAAGTGTAGACCTATGCTTGCATAAATATCTTATAGGAAAGGGAATTCTGTATAAGAAAAATTTCATATAGAATAATTCCGAATTGATTTCACTGTTGACAATATAACTACGTAAGTAATGAAATTTCAAGTTTGTATCTAAACTAAAATTGCAGAATAATTTGTATATTTAGTCAGTTAAGAATTTAAGGTTATTACTCGTGATTCTCAATGTTCAAGTATAATGAGACAATTTAAGCATAAATTAAAATAATGCAGCATCGGACCCACGCAGGGATGTTCTAGGAACACAGGATAGCATTGTGTGGGAGTAATGCAGGGGTGGGTGGTGAATTACCCTCGGTTCCAGGAAAAGCAGTAATTTCAGCGTGGATTATTAATCAGTTATGTGTGTGGGTGTTTAGTAGAATTTACATAAATTGTTCACTAACATTTGTAATGGCCACAATACATGTAGAGAACTTTTTTTAAAAATTTATAGACACTATACAGTAGTATATATTGATTTAGCGTTGGCTGTACTTGACTTAATGTTAAAATATTTTGCATTTATAAAGTATTCTAAATGGTTAAGAAAGCACAAAAAAATGTCTACCAATCAATTCCATTATTTAAAAACGGTTCAAATGGAAACCATCCCTGATTACGGCTTTACCTAATAGAGCTACAAATCTTTCTTATAATCAAAAATTGAGCAAATTTGCTCAACCGATTTCGAATTATTGGACACAAATTTTTGGCCCTCAATTTATTTTTGTCTTGGAAATGCCCTTTTTTCTTCTGTATTTTTATGACAGTTGGAATAATGAAGAGTAGGGATCAGCTTTATTCGTAAACCAAGGACGAAGTAACGGCATCTCGAACCCACGACCTTGAGGTGCGCAGTTCAGAAACACAGCAAACTAACTGGTGCCTTAGCCATATTGACCGCCAATCTCAGGAGAAATTCCGACCCATACGTGCTATTTGAGCACTATTTTTTTTTAATAAAAATCATTAAAGCCAATTATGACAAAAATAAATTTCGTTTACTTGAAGTTGCCAAAAAAATTTCCGAAAACTATTTTTTGTAATTATAAAATGTTTTATAGGTAAAGGCAAAATTTACGTTATTATAAGCCAAATTTTATAAAAATCAGCCATTTTTGTATAACTAAGCTATCTGCAAATATGTAAACCATTTTAATGGCAGCTGAAAACTGATATATAAATAAAAATAAAATAAATTTAAATATAGAACTTGTGATTTAAAATTACAAATTTAAATTATCATAATAGACGATTGTGAATTCATAATCAATTCTTTTGACATAAATTACGACTTCTCAAATTACGAAATATTTCTGAATCTGTAAGATGTAATCGAAGCGTTTGCCAGGCTGAAGGTAATATTTATAGGTTCGAGTAACATAATGGCCGTATGTCTCAACAATTTAACCGTATTTCATTTGACGGTTATTGCAAACCATTGCCTATTTACGGTCCTACATCATGTTTAATGACGGATACTTACATAAATACAAAAGCTATAAGGCTTCTCCTGGTTGTAACCTTATCCCTGACTTTACGAGTAGTAACAAACATAGACTATAGTGATTGAATGGAAATAAAATATACATAAAGAACTGTACTGTATAATCCATTTATATTGGAGCTTTTAATCATCAAGTCATTAAGAGATTAGGGGGATTATATCTAATCAAATCAAGTATATATAAAAAGCAATGTCCTGATTGACTGACTGACTGATTCATAATCAACATACAGCCAAGTTCCTATAAAAGCTAAAAATTTGAAATTTTCAGGATACGTTAGTAACACAATATAAAGGTGCACTAAGAAATTATTTTCATATATTTCCCCTATTAAAATGGGGTACAGTAATAAAAATGGGGTAAAACAATTTTTATTTAAAAATATTTTTTTATCTTCTTTAAACTTAGTGATTACTCTAAAACACAAATAATTAAATAATTTCACCATTTTCCAAAATTCATCCCTTAAAAATATTAAATGGGGTGGAAATTGTAAAAAGGGGATATAAAATTTCGCAATGAAAAAAATATTTGTTTAAATAACATTCTAGATGAACATACTCTGAAATACAAATAATGAAACACGTATTTAGCCTTTTTTTGAATTTATCGCCTAAAACAATACAATAGTAAAAACGAAATATACATTTTTGCATTAGGTAAAATATTTTTTATCTGATTTTCTTAAAATTAAACGAATTAATTCTAAAACACAAATTATAAAACAAGTATTTTAAAATTGTCAATAAATCATTATCTATAAAAAGGATTTATTTATCAATTTATTATTTATCAATTTATAAAAGGATAAAAAGAGGGTATAAAATTTGCATTTGGAAAACAAAATAATTCAGATTTTTTAAATTAAACTAAAGTACGGATCGTAAACTAAATTAAACTAAGTCAATTAAAAAAACTAAAACACAAAAATGAAACATATATTTCAGAATTTTTCCGAATTCACCCCCTAAAGGGGTAAAACGTGGGTATAAAAGTTTGCAATGGAAAAAATTATTATATTTTTTTATGAGTTATCAGTATCATATATTATGTGTTTTTGAACATCCTAATTCGATTGCAACAAGTTTGAAGTCAATAAAACATATCATATTTTTTTGTAATATTATTTTCATATTCACTTAAAGTAATAACGAGTCTTGGTGAAAGGTGATTATGCATTCGTGACCAAAATGTTGCATTCGATATACTCGTATATGCCTAAGTTATAAACATGGTTTAATTTATTATCAGCGACGATTGTTTGTTGCTGGCTACTTTAAATACAACATTTAATAATATATTTGTTATGTTTATAAATTATTACATTACTGAAACCGTTTAGGTTTCATGGGCAAAGCCGCGACGAGTAATGCTGGTATATATTATAAAGAAATGAAACCCCTCTTTACATATAGCCATATGATAAAATGTAGGCAGTCAAGGACTCAAAATGATGCATCTAACCTTCACATGACCTTATCAACACTTATAACTTTTATTTACATTATTTCACTCTATCAAAACAATCACATTTACATCTGAATACTTAATGCTTCTATAGTTAGGCCTTGTACTGTACTTGACAAGTGGCTGTGGTTCATATAGAAACAACTCTTTTGGCAATGGTTTCATATTTGAGTGGCAGCTGATTTCTGTACATCAGTGTTGCCACAACAGCGAAGGTGAAATTATCGAGTACATAAACAATCGTAATTACAATAGTAATTTTCTTATTAACCTTTTTTTAATTCAAATTTCACCAACGTACGCTAAAATCTGTATATTTTTAACGTACGCTTGTTAAACTTTCAAAATTACATTTAAATCACGAAAATGAAACCTGAAAAGTACTTTAATAACAACAAGGCCGGACGGTCACCAAATGAGAGAAGAGCAACGGAATGAAGACGAACGGCAAAAGTGGAGTTCGTTCACTTTAAAAAATGAGTTTGTATATTTTAAATGTAAATATTTAGGCCTACTGTAACGGAAAATACTGTTTTAAAACCGTAATATAGGCAACGGTAGGCTAGGTAGCGAGAAATAAGTTTGCAGCGTTGTCAGCGTGATAGGAGAAACTGAGTGAGCTTCAAAACCCAACTTAGACAGAGTTGGGAATCATCGACGCCGCTTAGTACTGTTAGGCTTTCAGTGGCTGAACTTACGTTCAAAATAACAGGTTAGGTTTTAAATGTGTAATTCGCACTACTCAACGCATTTCCGCTCCGTATTTGGTGGCCACTCGACAGTTCCTTCTAGGTATTTAAAACCTTTATAATACATATAATTTAAACTACACCCCTTCCAAAGAATATGAGTCCACGATCTGGAACTTACCATGATGGCCGATTCAATAGCTCATTTTCCAATGGTACGTAATTTACTCGTAATTTGCTTAAATATTGCTCGTGCTGATTTTCCAAAAAATTAATGTTGTCAAGAGAGTGCTAAAATTAGACATTTCCCGTACACAGTTAATATTGACAGAACATTTCCTACTCTCTCGCTCCACGCCGCAGGTTACACGTGACCAAAACAAATCGTTTTGGCATATTTTGAAACTAAATTTAAGATTGTTCATTTTAGTAAGTATGACGTTTAACTTTTATCGTTTGTTTTGTTTCAGATTTTACTGGGACCTCTGTATGTTACTGTTACTTGTCGCCAATCTCATCATCCTCCCTGTCGCCATTTCCTTCTTCAACGATGACCTCAGCACTCGTTGGATCGCCTTCAATTGCCTCTCGGATACGATATTTCTCATAGACATCGTGGTAAATTTCAGGACAGGTAAGAAGAAAACATACCTTTAGATACCGTATTTAAAATATAAAGTCCTACGCGAACAGCCTGTTTAAGACCGTTACCTTCTAGATGGCACAATTCCTCATATTTGCTTTCAAATTCGCTACCTATCTTAGAAGTTATTACTCTTCTTAAGTTTAAGTGAACACATTTACTGCTCTACTACTCCATTGTGTTGGCTGAATACCGAAATCCGCCATGAGATTGAAGCCGGGACTTCTCGTGTATGAATTACACCTCGGGCTCAAAATATATCTTACTTTGCTTATTTTTACACAATTAATTGACCGAGCGAAGTGAGGTCTCCGTTTCGACCTTTTTAGCATTTGGTTCGTATGTTTGTTTGTTACGCAGTTTTGCCCAAACACATTGACCGATTCTTTTGAAATTTGGTACAAAGGTACCTTGTATAAAGCCCGTACGATATATATACGGATTTTATTCAACTTACTTCCGCTTCAAAATGGTGACCACTGTTTTGCAATGACGAACGTACGCAGTTTTAACCATACTTATTGACCGATTGTTTTGAAATTTGGTACAAAGGTACCTTGTATAAAGCCCGTACGATATATATACGGATTTTATTCAACTTACTTCCGCTTCAAAATGGTGACCACTGTTTTGCAATGACGAACGTACGCAGTTTTAACCATACTTATTGACCGATTGTTTTGAAATTTGGTACAAAGGTACCTTGTATAAAGCCCGTACGATATATATACGGATTTTATTCAACTTACTTCCGCTTCAAAATGGTGACCACTGTTTTGCAATGACGAACGTACGCAGTTTTAACCATACTTATTGACCGATTGTTTTGAAATTTGGTACAAAGGTACCTTGTATAAAGCCCGTACGATATATATACGGATTTTATTCAACTTACTTCCGCTTCAAAATGGTGACCACTGTTTTGCAATGACGAACGTACGCAGTTTTAACCATACTTATTGACTTATTGACCGATTGTTTTGAAATTTGGTACAAAGGTACCTTTGTATAAAGACCGTTGGCCAATTTTTTTTGAAATTTGGTACGATATATATACGGATTTTATTCAACTTACTTCCGCTTCAAAATGGTGACCAAACGGCTAAACCTGTCAAAATTTTGATCGTTTTGTGGAAATTAAATTGGTCGAAAAAGTTATGCGTGTTCTCGTGAAGCGCTCTATATAGTACGGTAATCAGGAATATACTGCGAAGTCTACTGTTCTTTGAAATACTAGTTATAATATATAGTCGTTAAAGATTGTAAAATAAATCTCGATGCGCTGGAGTTGGAGGGGAGCGTCGGCGATCATTATTACGAGGTTTGATCAAATATAAACGAGACTTACTTTGTAAAAACTTTTCCGTTGGACATTGAACTCTAAAGGGTGGGGTTTCAGGTAGCCTGGGAGGTTTGGGACGGGCGTAGACGGGCAACATTTCCGTTCGACCCCTTCAGTATAAAACTATACAATGAGTGAGAGTGAAGTGCACGTTTCCGTGGAGCAGAGAATTATTATTAAGTTTTTGGCCAAGGAGGGGGTCAATCCGACTGAAATCTTTCGTAGATTGACGGCTCAATACGGGGACAGGACCCTGTCAAGAGCTCGCGTTTTTGCTTGGCACAAGGAATTCGCCGAAGGACGGGAAGCAGTAGAAAACCTGAAGGCCAAATCACGATCGTCGGCCGGGAAGGTAATGGCCACTGTATTTTTCGACAATCAAGGCGCCTTTCACGTCGATTTCCTCCATCAACGACGCACAATAAATGCACAATATTATTGCGATGTTTTAGAGGCCGCAAAACAGTCTTTTCATAGGAAAAGGAAATCTAAACCGGCGAGAAACGTCATTCTTCTTCACGATAATGCCCGACCATATTCGGCGAACGCTACGAGGCTTGATCAAATTGGCTAGGAACCAATGGAACATCCCCCATACAGTCCAGACTTATCACCCTGCGACTATCACCTGTTTGGGCCACTCAAAGAGGCGCTTGGAGGCCAGCGTTTCGAAGACGATTCTGCGGTGGAGACCTTCGTGCTCCAATGGCTCAATGAACGCCCGAGAACTTTTTACGAAGATGGAATTAAAAACTTCCAATCCGGTGGGAAAAAATGTGTTACTCGTGCGGGAGACTATGTAAAAATAAAGCTGTATCAAGAATAATTTGTAAGTAAGCAATAAATTTTTAAAAATCAGTCTCGTTTATATTTGATCAACCCTCGTACGTTCCTTAAATCTAACGCGACTCTTCAAACACATTACTGCATCTATCTACTTTAATTAGTTCCTGCTACAGTGTAGGCCTCGATTGTACTAAATGTTACTAAAGCTTTGCTCTCCTGTGGCTACTTTATATCTGATTTTTTAGTAGTCTTTAAATAAATAATAACCATTTGCAACCATTTCAGTTACAGCCAGTGTTTAATATTATTACTCTTTTTAAGCTTATACTATTAATAAAAACGTACACGTATGGAGTCCGGGTAGTTACCGACAGAAGCAAAGCTTTCGTTAATGATATCTTTGCTGAATATATAATTAATCTGAAGATATATTTACAAATATCTTGTTTTGTTTAAATAAATGAATGCGTGAACCTAGCTTACTCGTAAATATTATCTACTGTAGCTATAGTAAAAGATCAGTTTTATATTAATTTGTGACGATCAGCTGATAAGCTACAATAAGTTTCAGGTTATGTTGTTAAAAACTAGCAATATTTACAACAATTATTATAAATATTTATATTAATTTCGAATTTATTACATAAAAGGTTAAAACGTTCACGTGTCCTTAAACTTAGTAAAAATACCGATAGCAAAGTAACACAACGTTTTTATATAATACGCGTGTACTGTTATCAAAAGGAGGAAGAAAAAGAAAGAGACAGAAATAGAGAACGAAATTCGTTTGCTCGTTCATTCCGCATGTCCGTTATTATTATTTTTTTATACATTCTTTCGTTATACAGGTTTTTTTTCTATTCACTCATCTCGAAAAGATAATATTAAAAACTTCGTTTCAATTATCGAAACATTGTTAATAAAAGATTACATATTAATGTTTTAAGCAAAAACATTTTCCGTTAGATTTTAGAAATTGTGTTTGTAAAATTAAATAGTACATTTGGTTTTAAGATTACTTGGCAAATGTGTTTCAAATAATTTAACTTATATGGACAGTGTTAAATTGTTTTTTCTAAGTAAAACGAATTTTCTCATAAACGAGATCACGTAGATCCATTTTTTGAGCCCGGAACTAGTATGTCAGCGGTATAAGAAAATAGTCAGTGAGGACATTCATAAAGAGATTCACTTGTTTAGATACACTGTGAAAGTACAACAGGCAGGGAAATTTGCTTCTAGGCTTAGGTTAATTTTACTTGCAAGCAATTTTGGAATTCAAACACATTGTCTTGTCAATTATCTCGTATATCCATTATGTACATGATAAGCTTTTATCTGCTTATACATTCTGAAAGCATAACGGGCATCTTGCATTATGCATTACATCGAGATTTGTGAGCGTGCTTTGCAGCAGGAAGTTATACAACACAAATTGTTTGTACAGAATAGTCAAAAAATTCTGTACAGTTTACTAGCACTAACTCTAGTGAAGTAGAAACATGAATTAAACGGCACTTACCCTTCAGTAGTTACAGGGTGAGTCAAAAGTGAAGTGCGATCTACAGGGTGTTTCGCAAATTCAGTTAGAGAGAAAACTGAATTTTTGTGTCTACTGAATGTATAGAAAATAAAATAGGTATCAAACATTGACATTCTCTTAACAAGAATGGATCAGCTGACTTCCGTGTCGTCTGCACTGCCACGATACGGAGAAAACGCGCCCAGTCAAAACATCTCCGGGACTACATAGCTTGTACCAAATTAAATATAACATATTTGATGCCCAAATATAAAAATTAATTTTGAATCGTGTTCTACTTACTTATACCCACACTTAAAAAGTCCACCCGCAGGAGGGTACATACTATCTGCATCTATTGAGAGGATTTAAACATCCCTTGCAGTACCCGAGTCTACTAACATGTATTTACACTCATAACACTACACTTACGACTTTAACACTTTACACTCACATTTAGGGAGGCGATAATAGCCTCAATGTGCTTTTAGCCTTAAAATAACAAAAAAAAAAAAAATAAAATAAAAAGGACCAACAGGATAAAAGGACCTCCTACTGGTAACTTTTTCAAACAACTTTTTCAAACAAAATATTGATAAATACAAGGTCACATCGTTTTAAAGCTCAGTTTATCCCCGCAGGGGTGCAGACTAGCTGCACCTATTGAGAGGATTTAGACGTCCCTCGCGGTAATCGAGTATAACACACACTTACACTTACAACACTACACTTACGACTTTAACACTTTACACTCACATTTACATTTAGGGAGGCGATAATAACCTTACTGTGTTTTTCGCCTTAAAATAACAACAACAAATAAATAAATAAATAAAGCTCAGTTTATTGATGAATAAAATTCAAAAGAAAAAAGAGCTATTTAGGATAATTAAGC
The DNA here is from genome assembly GCA_022606455.1 of Callitettix versicolor. Classification (NCBI taxonomy): domain Eukaryota; kingdom Metazoa; phylum Arthropoda; class Insecta; order Hemiptera; family Cercopidae; genus Callitettix; species Callitettix versicolor. The sequence continues at coordinate 2,155,798 of CM040187.1, forward strand.
TTGGGAGAACACCTTTAAACACGCATTAAGAAAGCTTGATAAACTAAAATTATTTATGATTTTATTTACCGCTTCAGTTAACCAAGTCATGAATATAAAAACTTACTAGAATAATAACTCTTATGTTAGCGCTCGCTCCTAGTGGCATCTTGCGGCAGAGTGTTCAACTTTAATTAAATAAATAGATAATAGTACTGTTTATTTTCTCAATTGTCTCCATCTCTTGTAATTACAGCTTGCAGCATTCGTAACGGCAGATAATCCAATTACTTGGACTTTAACCGCTACTATCGAGCACGCTTCTTATAATGGTGGCTGTACTTCCGTACGTTTCTATTAATAATCAAGTGTAAATTTCTGTTTCAGGAATCATGCAGCAAGACAACGCAGAACAAGTGATCCTCGATCCAAAGCTGATCGCGAAGAACTATTTAAAGACCTGGTTTTTTCTCGATCTTATCAGTTCTATACCGCTTGATTATATATTCCTAATCTTCAACCAGGTCAGTTCTGTGAGTGAAACTTTCATGTCTAAGCATCCAATGTCCGACCTAATCATTTTGATAAGGCACTTTGGTATTAACATTGTGGCACTGTTTTTACTGCCCTCTCCTGCGCATCCTTCTTACCTAGACGCTTAGTAAGTTCCGCCCCCAGTCAGCATTGCATCGCCATTATTGGTTCATTTCAGGTGCTTTTTTGTCAGTTGTGAAGTATTTTGATTGTAAATACGCTTATTTTACTCGCTTATCTTGTTACGTCTTAATTTTAGGCTTTTTTGTGTCATTTTGAATTGTTTTTATTGAAAGTTTAGCACAGCGCTGGATGTGTACAGGCAGTTTATAATATTAAGCTGGTAATCTCTTTCCTAATTATATAAGTACAAAAAATATAGCTAAACTTGTTGAGGATACAAATTATATCAAAGTTTTATACATGCTAGAAAGCTGGAATTTAACACAGATAATTTTTTTTATGCTATTTTATATACGTAACCTTTCTATTCATATAAATTTTTAATTTAAAAGTAGACAATTTTAACCGTACACAGCAAGCTGATGAGGTTATTTGGGAGTTTAATAAAATGAACATTTGATTATAAAATTTAAGGTAAAATGACCGTCTTTTGAATTCTTTAAAACCATATTTTTTCTTACAATTAAACGTTAGAAAATCAGAATTCGTCATTATAATTAGTGTAAAAATTTCATTTTTTTTTTTTTTTTTTTTTTTTTTTGAAGTCCAAAGGCTATATATAGTCTGGGTCCATTAATGTAATTTTCGATTTAATGCAGTGTTAAACTGAAACTTTTAAAAAATCGCTCTGATCAGCGTCATTGCTGCTTCTTGTGATTATTTCGTTCTCAGTAGATTTTTGTAAATCTTAATTTCTACTGATTGTAAAGTGTTATTGCCAATATCGTTTTTTAATTGTGAATAAAAGATGGCTGTGGAAAATTTTAATGTTGTTACCGGAAGAGAAGTCAACCGGAAACATTGATAGATTTTAATCGACACAGTAAGATGTCAGAGAAATCGAATCATTAATCAATTAGAACAGAAAATGCGATCATAAAAATGTCGACTCTATACTGCGTTTTGTTGCAAAAATCTTATTTCGACGAACAAAAATCAGAAACTCTCTGAGTTTATTTCACTTTTAGAATTTCATTTCTATTGTTATAAGTGATAACATTTAAATTTTATTATCAGAAAATTTGTAAACAAACTTTGTGTATATTGTTTCAAGTAAGATATTTGAAATGCTTGTAGATAATGCTTGCCTTATAAATTGTTGAAAATAAGATAATATTTAAGTTGTTTTACGCTGAGTACCAGTTGTATTATAAGTTACAATTATATAAACAATGTGTGCTTATGTTTAAGTAGACTTTCGCTGCGCTGTTTTGAATTTATTTTGAATGCAGCTTCATCTTCTGCATAGCTTTTCTCACTGCAAAAAGTGCGCTCACTGTACCAATTGTTACTGGCCTTTTTTCTGTTATTCTTTACACATCGACAGAAATTTCGAAAAACTCATCAGTGGTTTAGATTTTTTTTATGTCGAAATCATTCATTGTTTTTTTTTAAATATGTATCTAGTTATCCGGATAAAAAGCATTGTTCCTGGTATTTTTCCTACGGTTAATGTACGACGTATTTTTTAAAGATTGTTAGGTTAAGTTAGATTTTTGCCGAAGTGTTTAATCTAATCAAACTTATTGATTTCGTAAACTTATAAAAAATGTATTTTATCAACAATTGAAAACAATAACAGTTTCTTTTGGAAGTTTCGTGTGGCCAACAAATGCGGAGCGGACTACGGAGCTGAGCGGAGTCAAACTGCAGTGCATTCAGTGGCCGCTCAGTAAATTTGATTTTGAATGCGTACCACGGGGCTGAGCGGAGTCAAACTGCAGTGCATTCAGTGGCCGCTCAGTAAATTTGATTTTGAATGCGTACCACGGGGCTGAGCGGAGTCAAACTGCAGTGCATTCAGTGGCCGCTCAGTAAATTTGATTTTGAATGCGTACCACGGGGCTGAGCGGAGTCAAACTGCAGTGCATTCAGTGGCCGCTCAGTAAATTTGATTTTGAATGCGTACCACGGGGCTGAGCGGAGTCAAACTGCAGTGCATTCAGTGGCCGCTCAGTAAATTTGATTTTGAATGCGTACCACGGGGCTGAGCGGAGTCAAACTGCAGTGCATTCAGTGGCCGCTCAGTAAATTTGATTTTGAATGCGTACCACGTTCCACTCAGCACAGCTCCACTCCACAATCTCCAGAAATTTACGGACCTGGCATTAAGACGTTTCTAGTACTATTGACATTTCTAAATTTGTAAGTTTTCAAACAATGAGCATAGTTTTTACAATAACTGTAAAAACTCTTCAGTTTTATAAACAATGAAATTTATTCGGTAACAAATATTTGTAAATATTTAACAATTGTTATGCCTTTGTTCGCGTTGAGACAACGTCTTACAATTGTTAAACCGTATTTCATTACAAACCATTGTAAGCCAACAATAAACTCAAGAACAATTACGTTGTACAAACAATCTTTGAACAAACTTCGTTCGAGTTATTTTGTTCGGATTTTTGTAAATTCTCTTTCACCATCACGCTACCAATGCTGAACATTTCTTGTCTTTCACTATCTCTGAATGCACTCAGTAACTGCTGAAGCATGTTTACATTTGTTTTATAAATAAATAAATAACATCAAACACAATCCTGTTTTGTCTGATTGAAGCATATAAAACGATACAAGAACGTGTGTAGCTTGACTGCAATAATAATATGTAAAAATATCCCTTATTATAATATTGTTATTAATCTTACAAATAATAATTAAGAGAAATCTCCTAGAAACAACAATGAATGATATGTACCGGTCAGTTTTTGTACCTCCGAAATTGCGCATCTCGAGGTAGTAGGTTCGAGACGTTACTGCCAAACAGCACTAATCACACGTCCTAATCAGTCTAACATAAAATATGTACCTTAAGAAAAAAAACCAATTGATTACTTCTATGTACGAGAGTTGTCCGTAAAATAAGAATCCCAATAATTTTTCAAAATAAAAAACATTTTTGGAAAGCTTACACTTTTTTCTATTTCTCGACATAATCGCCATTGAGATCGATGCATTTTTGCCTACGGTAAACCATCTTTTGTATGCCTGAGTCGAAAAACTCTCCCGCAGCGCCGCTGAGGTAACTTAAAACTTTTTCTTTCAGCTCCTCTGTGGTACTGAAATGCGTCCCACCTACGTGTTTCTTCAAATTAGGGAAGAGATGGTAATCACTTGGGGCTAAGTTCGGGCTGTAGGGCGGATGTGTGACCGTATCCCATCCAAATTGGTTGATGAGATCGGTTGTTACACGGGCAGTGTGCTGACGAGCAATGTCTTGATGCAAACAAACACACTTCGTGAGCATGCCTCTCCTCTTGTTTTGAATCGCGCGACGAAGGTTCCTTAACGACTCACAGTAACGATCAGCATTGATTGTTGTGAAAGTATCTATGAATTCGCACAACAATAACCCCTTCCTGTCTCAAAACACTCTCGCCATGACTTTGCCGACAAACAGTGTTTGTTTGAACTTGCGCGGCTTAGGCGACTCTGGATGTTTCCACTGACGTGATTGTTCTTTCGTTTCAGTTGTCGTATAGTGTACCCAGTTCTCGTTCCCAGTGACAGTGGAGCCCAAGAATTTCCTGCCATCGGTTTCGCTTTCGCAGGCCTGAAGAAATTCGCGGGCTGCATCAATCCGTTGCCGTTTGTGGTCTGATTGGGACCCATTTTGCACATAGCTTGTTATACCCTAAATGATCTGTCAATATTTTATCAATGCAAGTCTTGCTGACATCAAAGATCATCTCGGAGAGCTCCCGAACAGTCACTCTTCGATCGTTCAGCATTGCTTCTTCCACTTTTGCAATCTTTTCGTCCGAAACAGATGGCCGTCCGGAACGCTGTTCATAATGAACGTCCGTTTTTGAATTCTCTGTACCATTTGCGCATGTGTTCTATGCTCGTACATTTTTATCCGTAGACTTCACACAGTTGGATATGAATGTCCACTGACGCAGTGTTTCTTGCACACAAAAAACAAATCACAGAGCGTAATTCGCACCTGGCGGGAGACAGAAGAGGCAATTCCATTATTAACGGCTACTAAGCCAAGACTGAGCGTCACAGACCGCTCGCGGAGTAGGGATTGGGAGTGGAGGAACCAAGCTGCAAGTCAAGGTCACCGGATCCCGCTTAACAACGTTCGCAGCGACTATAGCGCCTTGGGAACCTTACTTTATGGACAACCCTCGTACATTTCAGTAACACTATTATCATTTTCGGATGCACATAAATCAATAAACAATAATCGCGATGCGCAGCTGTCTCGCTGATGTGATGGAAGCAAATTTCCAAAAAATATTAAAATTTAATTACATCACATAAACATACATTAGGTTATGCTAGCGATTTTCGTATGTTACAAAATAAAAATTAACCCCAGCCGCCATAAAATTCATAATTTTTTGAAAGTCAGATTTCATTAGTTAAATCTGCATAAACTAGTGTTTCAAAGAACAGTAGGCCTCGCAGTACATTGCTACAGCTCTGACTGGCTTGTAACCATTCCGTCAATTTAACCGGTAAAAATAATATGTTGTAAAAATGTTATTGAACCAACTTTGTTGTTCATGGAATTTTTTAGTTCTTTTCCGTGGAGTTGCCTATATTATGATAGAAGAGCCGTTCAGTTAGTATTACATGGTCTACAACCATTAATCAAAGGCCGCTATCTTAAAAACAAAATGTAATTAAAACAATTTTTCCACATAGATCGTTTGAGCTTTGCTCAAATGCCTAACGGTCGATTTAAAACAGAGACCTAGCTCCAAATTTTATTTTCGTATTGTCAATAAAATTTAGTAACTAAAAATAGTAATTATTAACGCTGATTATCATGGGGAAGTGCGATTTTTTTTAATGTGCAATATAAAAAGTAAAATCATCCAATGGTTTTTGAATAGCCACCATTTTGTAAAATCACTTAACGAATTATCTAGCCGATTACGAATTTGTCCAAATTAATACCAAAAATAGTATTTGTGCCAAGTTTTGAAATAAAATCAAACCAAAATCTAAAGAGCGGTATCTAAAGTTCAGGGCATCCCATTCAATGGTTTATTTTATTTGTGTTTATTTTCTTAATTATTTTGTAACTGTCTGAAGATCCCGACAGATGCAGATAAAGTGAACAGCTGATGGGCTGCTCATACTACTCTCGCTCATATACACAAGGCACAAGGCACGTATAGACATATTACTATTCTACATAACCTGCCTAACTCTAAAGTGTAAAGCGTCCCGTGCTGATGAGTGAATAGCGATCTCCCAGTAGACCTTAGCCTTATGCATACGTGTTGAACTCTATGTAGGCCATCAGCACTTTTCTAGCAATCATTTCCCATGAGTAAGAGTGTACATAGAATGAGCGGGAACTCACCGTACAATAAAAAGCTGGCCAAATGGAGCATAACCTCCGTAAGGGGAAAAATTGAAAGAGAATTGGCTGAGCAAACGTCTGCAAACACATCAATAACAAACTGGGAAGTCACCAATTAGAAGTATAAATCCTATACTTTATAAAGAGAATAGGGTTGGAGAAGGTGCCCAACGGAGCAACTCGGGAATATATAAAGATGATAGGTAAAGACCGCAGTGCAATAACAACCCTTGAAAGTTATTCATTTATTCAATTCTCTGAAGATGGAAACATGTGCAAATTAACATCGATAAAGTAATAAGGGTAACTAATTAACAATTTAATATTTCTCGTTAAAATCTAAATAATATAATTTGATAAAAGACGTAAGAAATTTAAAAAGGGAAAATTATTTACGCATTTAGTGTTTATTTGCTATAGCAGGTCCCATTTTATCTTGTAATATTAGTTGGAGGAAATTATATTTATTACAACGCATTATAGCCTATGCCATAAATATTCAGTTATTACATTTTTTTGTTCGTAATTGAAGTTTTTCTGTTTTTTCTAAGTCTACTCAAGAATACTTTCAGTTTTCTCATTGTCGAGTTTCACGTTTTCCATTCTACCACTCCTTAAAGAAGTCTGATTTTGCCAGAAATAACAACAATAATGGCTTTATGCTTTTAATATCCGGGGTTTTTTGGTTCCTATTGTTATTTCAGTGGTCTGTTGAATCTCTTAAAGATTCTTCGCACCCTTTGCTCATTTAAGAACTACCAAGGATTAAGTGTCGCGTTATCTTACGTGTTAGCAATTTTGCTGATTCTTTGCTGATCCCAGTGTCGTAGCCGGATAAATCTTATTTGTCTGCGAGTTCCTGTTCACAGCTGTACAAGCCTTCCTGACTTCTGTCTGGTGCTAGTTTTAACAAGCGTTTTTCGTTTTTTGGTCAGCCCCGGATATTTCTGTCCTCTTTACCATCCATATCTACTTTTACTTTTTTAATTTGCCTACACCGACTTCAGTCGTGATTGTTTATGCAAAATAGTTTTTAAAAAATCTTTTTTTTGAAAAAAATTATATTTAAATTTGTATTGTTACAGATTTTTTTAAAATTTACCGCCGATAATTTGCGAACAGGAGAATAAAAATTATTGCACTTTGTATTAAATTGCTAAAAACATATTGTAGGCAGATATTTACGTTGAAATAACTTCTTTAGCACTTGAAGAAGCCAATGTTGAAAAGTAATTATGGTTTTTATTTCCGAAAGTGGTTCAATACCATATAAATTAGGCTTACTAAACTATAGTGCTCCATTATTACAGTAATGGGCTACTAAAAACAAATTCTAAAGTTATTATAAAACATGTGTTTCCATCCAGACAAACAGGATAAGTGTGTTTTTGTTATTCACGTAAAATCTGTTTTATTATTTGTGTAATAAAGAATTAATTGTAATTTTCAGGTCAGGCCGAATCCAGGCGCTTTGCAAGCCACGGTGGCCCATATGAAGAAATAATTCTTTTATATATATTTTTTTAACAAAATCTTCAGTAATCCATTGAATCCATCAAAAAATAAATATTTTATAAGTTTAGACCATGTGCAATCTCGATCATTAAATTCAGTCGGTTAGGTTAGGTTGAAATAAAACTTTGAACAAAAAATATTCGAAAACAAAAACTACGCATTCTTACCTAGACAACTTGAAAGTATATTTATAAATTCTTAATTACGTTTTTCACAAAACTTACTCGGTTTTATGAAATTATATTATTTATTTTTTCAAGTAAATTAAGAGATTTTTTTATTTGTATGGTCAATTATTCTATGTGAGGTTTTTGGTTTGTCATATTTTTTAGTTAATTTCATTAATATTTTCTACCCTACATATAACATGCCAACTTAGCCGGTAAGAATATATATATATATATATATATATATATATATATATATATATATATATATATATAATAGTATCACTTAAAATTTTTCATTATTTTTATTGTTTAATTGAATGTATTGAAAACTATAAGTCTCAATACGATATACACAGTGTACAAATAGTTTTGATCAAGTAAAAAATTACTACTTCTTTCTATATTTCTTTGGAGCTTTTGAAAACAAGTAAAATAGTTCTATTAATTTCTTTTTTTGAACATTTGTCAGTTAAAGACGGATTTCTGATATTTTCTACAAACAGGTCAGATTTAAATCATAAAATTTTAATAAAGGACTTAAAAAATTGCGTAGAGAAATATTATAAAGGTTTTTAACATTTTTGAATTTAAATTAGTATTTTCCTATGTATGATGGAAATTTCCAAAACGCAACACAATTTTCAAAAATTCGTTATGAGGTTATAAATAAACCATGAAAAATTCACAGGTATGAATCTAACATTGTTCTACTGGTACCAAATTCAATAAGTTCTTTTAGCGTTCGGGTAATTATTGGAGTCATTAAATCAGTCATTTTGGCATATCTATTACCGTAGGTCAATCTCGCTCACACGCTGTTCAGTAGTAAGGAGATAGAGAGCTCACTTACTTTTAAAGCTAGCTCATAGGACTCATAGGAGACATTACGCGTGTATCAAACTACCATGCACTCATTGATTTATGGTCTTCAAGAGATATTAGAAGAAAGAATAAAGGAAAAATAAAAATATTTGTGTCGAATGTGTCGTGACAGGAAGAGGATAGTTTCCTTTGTAACCAAGATTTGTACTGGAGAAAAATATTTTTAAAAACAAATCTAATGAAAATGATTTGATGAAGCTGAACAAAACTAAGTAAATATTAAGTGCTGTGTGTGACACGTCAATTACCGATTGCGGTTTTACGAAAGAAGCGTTAGTTTAGTGGGTTAAAATATCTAACTATTGGGATCAGAAGATTATGTGATACTGATTTTATGAGGAGGAAAACGTTTGCGGAAAATCTAAAAGCCTTATGGCGTGATAAGGCTACTGTGCTTATCATAAGGTTTCAAGTGCGGTTTGATGATGGAAACGTTGTTTTAGTAACACTCTGTTGTTGGAAACGTTGTTGAGTCCAGGAAACACTAATGGGACCAGGACATTTAGTGACACTGATTTTAGGAGAAGGAAAATCGTTATGGAAAATTTAAAAGCCTCATTTTATGATAGGCGATGGTGCTTATCATATCATAAACAGTTTTAAGTGCGTTTTGATGAAAACGTTCTTATGGTTGGTGAGAGTCTTACACTACTGGAACCAGAAGATTTAGTGAGTCTGGTTTGATGCGGATGAAGCTATGGCGAAAGCTATAGTACTCATGTGCTTTTATTAGTTTCAAGTGTGTCTTATGAAGTATGATTAAGTAAGTAAAATAATACCACTAGAAATACCAACTCCTGGTGTTGATATTTATAGCGGACAGCCATGAGGGATAAAATTATAATTTTCACTTCAACAAAAGTGTTCAGAAAACACTCTTTTCTCAGTTAGAGAATACGCTATATAAAAATAACAAAATATGCCACATCTAAGAGGAAAGGAACGTTTTATGCCCATGAATATTTAATGAGCAGCTTCTGAGCCATTTTGTATTGTATCAGGTCGTATCGCAGTTAATTGCAACAAATATTGTTTTTAATCTACAGATTGTACGAATAGAATCACAGATTGGTTTTCTCTTTAGTTTTACCCTTCAAAAATTATTTTAAAAAAAGAGTGTTTCACTCTTAGAGCAAGCCTGAATGTTATAGTTTTAAGATTTTAAGTTATTGGTGTGAAAGAGAAAATAATTTATTTAGTATTTATAAAATACTTTATACTTCACAAAGCTAAGCTCAACGAAGCGTTAGCGGAATTTGCTGTTGCCTATTACATTCGCCACGCCACAAATGTTACATAGCGTTTTATTCACGTTTAGTTATGTAACGATTATACTACTAGTAACTATGTGATAAGTGCTCATTCCTTGCAGCAGAACATGTTATGGAGCAGAACATCTTTCTACTTCGTTTGTTGTCATCTACACCACATTGTAAATGTAGATAATTTCTATTTATTGGTCTTGCAACCAACAATCGATCTTCTAATATTTTCGTTTATTTATCTTCTAAAATATTAAATAAGTATACGAATAATTATCATTATCTTCTCCAATAAATAATATCTTGCTGGATAAATAGTTGTGAAAACGAGAGTATACTTGACAAAATCTTTTCTCTGTAGAACGATAGTTCCTGATTGACCATTGTTAAACTCTTTTTGGATACTACGACAGTTAGGCGTCTTATAACGGGAGCAGGTAGTGTTATATTCGTACAAATATCGTATTACTGAACAGTTTCTGGACAACTTCAAGATGAACACAAGAAGAAGAGGAAGATAATTGGTGACGCTAAGGAGTAGAATGTTTCTATTTTATTTTAGTATTAATTTAATATTTATTTTTCTAATTAACATTGTATTGTCATTGCATAAAACAAGGATAAAAAGAATAAACTATTGAAAGAACCCACATCGTCCTAATTTGAGATCAGCTATCGTATTTCCAGAATTGCTTGATTTTTTTTTAATTTTAAGGCAAAAATCACATTGAGGCTGTTATCGCCGCCCTAAATGTAAGTGTGAGTGTTGTGTTAAATGTGTTAAAGTCGTAAGTGTAGTGTTGCAAGTGTAAATGTGTGTTAAGACTCGGGTCGACACACATCCTCTCAATATCGTCTCATCGGGGCGAGGGACGTCTAAATCCTCTCAATAGTTCCAGCTAGTCTTCACCCCCTGATCCTATATATATATATATATATATATATATATATATATATATATATTTCTCGACCTCTTGGCTAAGATCAAAGTGCAAAATTGCTTGAATCAATGTTGGTTAAAAAGTCTTACAGACATATTTCGGTGTAGAAATTTAAAGAAAAAAATATTAGGCAGTGTCTGTAGAAAATTTAAAAAAATAATCAGGGACCGCTTTGGTTTTTCTATGGTTTTCTAGTGATGGTTTTACTTGTTTCGGAAAACAGAATCAGCTTGACAAAATGTATTCAGTCTAATGAGCATAATTAACATAATTTTTAATTATTTTAAGGCAGAAATTTTTTTTAATGTATGGTGTATTAGAAAATTATAACACTGACCGCTGTACTAGAGTCAGACAGTCATTTCATAAACTGAGAATGTTAAAAACACTGCCCTATTTGCACAGTATGTATTATTGAGTCACATTTAAATTCCAAAGGGTTGAAAACCACTTAAAAATGTATGCCCATTTATGCAAGTTTTATGTAGTTTTTTGTATGAATTATTTTTCAATTATGTACCTAAAAAAATAATAAAATGTTTCATATTTTACCATGTTACGGTCTGCTACCACCCTTTGCACTTCAGTCTAAGACATTTAGTGCACTCCTTCCAGCCCTTGTCGAAACAGTTTCTTTCCTTTGTGGTTCTTAAAACCTGCAGTCTAGACTTTCTCGTGGTTACACATACTTAAAGAGGATATTTATTATTAGTTTGGATGAGCCAGTTCAGCCTATCAAGTCATTTTTAGTTACTCTGCAAACAGATTCTGAATGTATGGCATCTTGCCTTTTATTTTGCATTATCAGGCACTGAATTCAGTATTACATAAAAATCTGAGGACATTCTTCCACTAACTTGGCATTGTTAACAGTTTAAAACCTTAATAACAGCTTGGATGTTTATTTTGACTTCGATGCGCTCATCATCTTGTCAGCACAGCTGTGCACATTCCAGTATGGCCTACATTCTTCCACTAACTTGGAATTGTTGACAGTTTAAAGCCTTCACAACAGCCTGGCTGTTTATTTTGACTTCGATGCGCTCATCATCTTGTCAGCACAGCTGTGCACATTCCAGTATGGCCTGCATTCTTCCACTAACTTGGAATTGTTGACAGTTTAAAGCCCTAACAACAGCTTGGCTGTTTATTTTGACTTCGATGCGCTCATCATCTTGTCAGCACAGCTGTGCACATTCCAGTATCGCCTGCATTCTTCCACTAACTTGGAATTGTTGACAGTTTAAAGAATTCACAACAGCCTGGCTGTTTATTTTGACTTCGATGCGCTCATCATCTTGTCAGCACAGCTGTGCACATTCCAGTATTTAAAGCCTTAACAACAGCCTGGCTGTTTATTTTGATTCTTCCTCATCATCTTGTCAGCACAGCTAACTTCCAGTAATTGTTGACAGTTTAAAGCCTTAACAACAGCTTGGCTGTTTATTTTGACTTCGATGCGCTCATCATCTTGTCAGCACAGCTGTGCACATTCCAGTATCGCCTACATTCTTCCACTAACTTGGAATTGTTGACCGTTTAAAGCCCTAACAACAGCTTGGCTGTTTATTTTGACTTCGATGCGCTCATCATCTTGTCAGCACAGCTGTGCACATTCCAGTATCGCCTACATTCTTCCACTAACTTGGAATTGTTGACAGTTTAAAGCCTTAACAACAGCTTGGGCTGTTTATTTTGACTTCGATGCGCTCATCTTCTTGTCAGCACAGCTGTGCACATTCCAGTATCGCCTTCATTCTTCCAGTTTATCTTCACTTTATTTGATTCACTTTAGATTCCAAGTGTTAGACAGTGAGAGATTCAGCTGTGTAAAACATATCGATGTTAATAATAATCGATAGTAAAACACTCAGCTTATATTCTTCTCAGGATATATTCTTTTATTATCCTTTAATGTCAACCCATTTATTTAACAAAAGAATTCCTGGTGAACCTATGAACTGTAAAAGTACAACAATTCTACCTTTTGTTTTAATTTTATTTCAAATCTTTTTATCTAAAAACACTATACTTAAATATTGCACTCTTAATGTATCTTAGAAAACAAGAAAATATTTTCTAGATACTTAATCATTCACTTTGTAGCACTGTAAATTATGTATTTGTGTATAACGTTATTGTTTTGGGGTCTAATTTATGTGAAGCTTGAAACAGTGAGATAACTGGACGTTTCACTGTGAGTCTTTAGGCCAGGATTGCCTAGGTAAGTATTTAATTACGACTGTTTATAATGCTTTTAGTAGATCTAATTCTTTTTTTGGTAAAGTTTTTAGTCAGACTATCTTAATTTTGCAGAAAATTGAACAGAAGAAATATTTTTTTTATCAAAAGGAGTTTGTTAATTTTTTAAATTATTTTTAGACAATTCATTTGTATGTAGTGGCAAATTTATGGTCTAATTTAAATATTTTTTCTAATTTAGCTCAAGATAAAATATAAGTGATACGGTTTCTACTCGTCATTCAGAAAACATTGTCTAGTATTCTCAGCTATTAATCAATAAAAAACATTATCATATAAAATTATATGTAATATTAAAAGTTCTTAGTCAAAATTTTAATATTAAAGTATTTTTATTGAATTTCTTTGATGTTATAAAAATGTTATCTCAACCTAAAACAATTTCAGAAGTATCGCTAACCTGAACTATTGAAATTCCCCCTACGCTGCCATTCCTAAAAGTAGATTCTGCCCTTTACACTGAACCCCTTACCTCTTTCTCTAATTTATTGAAATATCTCAAAATAATTATAATTTACTTAAAACATGTTTGCAGGTATACAATGAACGCAGTAGCATCTCTACCACTGGCGCTTGTGTTATTTGCCATGACAGGTTTTATTTGTACTGAATTTCACCTGTTTTAGGACTTCAGCGAAAGTTTTCAAATCCTGCACGCAGGGCGCGCTCTTCGTATCCTGCGTCTTGCTAAACTGCTCAGCTTGGTTCGGCTGCTCCGTCTCTCGCGTTTGGTCCGTTATGTCAGCCAATGGGAGGAAGTCTATGTGAGTGCACTAAGTTTTGATATGACGTAGTCTAGCTATCTTGCTGTGTACCCTTCTACCTGATTTCTTGCATTGATTCGATCCTTTTCCTGGGTTAGACAAACTAGATCGTTTGTTCTAAAAACATAATATAATAAATAAATTATTGTGTTTCTGTCAGCTTGAACGTAAAATAATATACTACCAATTAAAAATATAATAAACGTTTAGAATAAGAAATACAGGTGGCTTTATTGTGGTTTCTAAGACGTCAATAATTTCAAATGAGTACCCGTTTTTTGGGTATTTGTTTGATTCCTATTTGTGGACTGACAAAAGGTATTTGTGATTCAACACCTTTAAAATAAGAAATTACAGGAATAAACTATTTTCAAAAAATAAACTCATTTCCCGTAAAATTAAAGAAACAAAAAATTAGTATAGTAAAGAAGAAGAATAAGGCCTACTATAAATTATTGTTATAATTGAGGTATATCATGAATCATGTAAAAACAACTTAGTAAAACATGTTACGTTTCTAAAATAGGCCTAAGTATTTATTTAAGTCTTGACAATATTTGAAGTGGTACTGTACAAAGTAAACTTTTTTGTGTTAATTTTCAGTTAGAAATCATGTTTAGCTTAGAACGAATATTTATCTTCTTTCTTCTTTAAGTTTTTGTTACTAAAAAATCTCTGAATAAATTGAACTTTTAAGTTTGTTGTCGTGTGTGTTTGTCGCACAAAGCTCCCTTATTGCCAAAACCGAAATTTTAAAGATTTATAAACTTAGTAAAGTAATTTAGTTCCTGAGTATGAATAAAAGGTTTTGATTTTTTATCATTTGTTTTCATTAAATTAGAATAAGGTCTAAGAAAGATAAATAAATTTTTATTTTTAATTTCTCATATAATATTTTACCTGTCCATGAAATTATCTCTATCCTCCCCTCGTATAACTTTAAACTTACGAAGTATTATTATTTACTAATAAGTAGTCTATTCAATGCCATTAACAGCGCAAAACCTATATTGTAACCATTGTTTTTACATAAAGCGTTCCTTGATAGACTCTAGCGTCTAAACGGTAACTGGCTAGTTACAACCCTTAACATTTATTTTGTCGTCCTAGAAAAATTCCTGCGGAAAAAATTTTTCAACAAAAAAGTAAGAACTATGAATGTTTTTAAAACATGTCGCGTTTCGGGAGTAGAAAGATGAGAATAAAAAATTATTTATTTTTTATTAAATTTATACAGCCAACTTCGCTCATAATTTAATAAAAATATTTCAAATTTTCTTTGTAACGTTTAATAGTATACCAAGGACACTTACGTTTATCTAGAGCATCTATATGTCCTTAACGACCCGAATTCGTCTAAACGGTATGTCGAACAATTATTACATTTTTATTTTCAAACACGTTTTTACTTTCAACAATTATTACTTCAAACAATTATTACTTTCAAACACGTTTTTATTTCAAAAAATATGACGAGTAATTTACACTATTGAATTACTGGACTAATTACTTATCGCGACTATTTTGAATTTTAAATCGAATCTAGGCTATTTTGCAGCTAAAGAGAATAGGCACTTTCAAATAGAGTGACTCGAATTCACCGAACGCAGCTGTCTCGCTGACGAAATGGAAACGAATCCCGAAAATATAAATCCAAATTTCTTTAAAAATTTACACAAACGATCGTTAGACCCGTTAGAAGCGTTATTGGAACACTTCCGGCGGCTCAAACAGCTCATTTTCCAATAAAACTTCGCTAACAAAAATTGTTCAGGGAAGAAATCTGAAATTAAAAAACATATCTTAAAGAAAAATATCCTAATGGTTTGCCTATAAGTTAGTTTAAATAGACTAAGAGAATACTTGTAAGTCTTAGTTAATTACTTCCATTTTAAGGATTACTGACTTTGTAAAACGTTTTACAATGTTAACCGCGTATAAGTATTATGGAATTGTGAAATAGTTCAATAGTACATTTTTTAAAAGATTTATCATTCCATTTTGTAAATTACAAACTTATCTGTCGTTTATAGGTGAATTTTTAAAAAATAACACAAAAAAGATGAGATATCCTTAAACTCATAGTAAGCGTAAAAACGGTTACTCTAGGGTAAAAGGAGAACAAGGATTGTGGATAGAGAGCAACTCAGGAAAACATTACGGGGCACTGTGGTCTGAAAGTGCATTAGAACAGGATAGGAATGTACTACGGTGAAAGTTTGTGCAAGCTAAGCGAGCGAGAAACTATAGGTCACATAATTTTTGATTGGAGATTCTCGTCAGCAGGAAGCAGTGTGTGTGGCTTCCAGGTTTAGGAGAACTTTCAGCTGATTGAGATAGTCAGCAGCTAAAACTCATTAAGGAAACCAATCAACTGAATTAGAATCCAATATGCTTTGTTTCATAATAGATCCTTTGACATTGGCGCCGGAAACACCAAACCCCATAACCTAGTCATAACCCTATTCAATTAATAAAGTAGCTTATCGCTGAGTCACTTTTCCTGCAAATTCCATTTCGAGAGGTTTCGGAAAATTTGCAAATTCGGCAAAGTGGGGATTCGCCTTATTTCCCAAAAATTTGCTTAAAATATTCAGCACACATTTTGTGACTCTTCGTGATTCTAGTCAGTGAACCTAATTTTCAGTAAAGATTTTTACATTTTGTGATTTAATCACAAAAACTAAAACAAATCAAGGATTAGAGACAAAGTTACTTAATGTATTTCCATTGAAAAATGAGCTACTAGAGCGGCCATTATAGTAGAAACATTTTTATATTACATTATTACTCACATTAAAGTCTAAATCACAAAAATTGAATTTCAAAAAAGTGTTTGCATAATTAATTGTTCCATCATTTCATGTTTTAAATGTGGTAACTACTGCCCATTAAAATAGTTTTTGCTTGGATGATTTCAGCTGAATCCAAACAAAATCATTTAACATCCGATTGGGCAAATCTAATTTTCTTTCTATAAGAGCTTGTTTGTAAATTTTCTAGACAAGATACAAACAAATTTAAATTTACTTACCAAATTTTATCGAAGGGGGTTTAAGTAGACTGAGCTTTTCAAATTTACACACCACACACACACACACACACACACACACACACACACACACACACACACACACACACACACACACACACACACACACCAAGATATATAAAATTTTTTAAATCGGTTTTTGTGAATACATGTTCAAAATATTTTGTATTGTGCAGTACAGAAAAGTTTATGTTTAACTCGAGGGCGTAAAACCGTGAATTTGGAATAATTAAGCTAGTTATAAGTTTTCTAAAAAAATAGTTTTTTTAAATAAGTTACCAAATATTATATAAATTAATTTCAAATTAAATTTATCTTTGAAACACTAATAAAAAACAAAATTCAAATAACTAAAAATTGTAAATGTTTCTTAATTAAATGCACTTTTAAAAAGGGTCCCCGAACTACCCTCGCCCCTAGTGCTTTTTTAAGTTGTTAATATTTATTTGCTCTTAGATGTTAGTTTAGTGGATGCATGGACCACGACATCGTTCCATTCCTAGCCCTAGGCTGTAATGTACATGTTTCTGTGATTAGACAAACTCCATGTTATCAGTGTTGTGTTCATGTTTTCACATGTCATTTATTTACAGATCTATTTATATATGTCTTAACAGCTGTTGCGTTCGCGTTTAATGTAGTTGCCAAATAAAAATTTATTTTAGGTTAGGAATTATCAGATTTCGCAAAAATAACACTAAAAGTAGACGTCGCCTGCCGGAATTCCCAGAAATCAAATTTTGTGAAATTCTTTGACTGTAGTTCCTGTCGGCCATGTTGAATCTATTCCCTAGGTAACTTAATGAAACATATTACTCCACTATTTCTTAAGATACAATTATATTTGATACGTTAAAGGTCGTGTATGTAGGAATATGATTCGTTTTTTTACATTTTATATGCATTTTTTTCATTTAAAGGTATAGAATCAAAAATAAATATGTACAAGATATAAAACCGACCACATTCGGAACATACAAGGCCTTTAAAATGAGATAATTTTAATTTATCTTAACAAATGCCACAGTAATCTGTTTTGTTAATTAACAGTAGGCCGGATGAACGGCAACATATTGTTCAGTCAGTTTAAAGAAAGCATTTGTATCTTTTAAATCTAAATATTTAGGCCTACTGTAATGGATCCTAGGAAACTACTATATTTAAAACAGTAACCTAGGTAACGAGAAATAATAAGTTTGAAGGCGTGGTCAGCGTGGTTCGGTCAAAACCGAACTAGACAAACACCGAACGTAGACAAAGTCGAAGCTACGCGAAGCGAAGCCCGGCGATGACACTTGATTCCGCTCAAGTTCTGTTACGCTTTCACGTTATGTTTTAAAAGCATAGTTCACTCTGCCTTACTCTTATAGGGAATAAATTTAATATAACCATCAGGATTCACAGACTCTTATAATTTTATATTGTTGATTGTGTTGATATCTAGTGAAATATTTTTGCCTTTGCCTTAAATTTAGATTTAGGAGCATTACTGTTTCAGAGAAAATTTTATACAAAATGTGCAACAAGGCGTATTTAAGACGCTCCTGTAACTTTACAATTACAACTCATTTGCAAGGAATCTTACATTTAGATTTTGATTTCATTCATTGCTTTGTATATTGTAAAACTTTAAAGCAGTCCTGTGAAATGTAACACATTTGAATTTTCGTTAAACCCAAGTTGGATTTTAACTCATCCTGAAAATAGAATTATAATTTTTTAAAGAAAAACCGAATTTCATTTTTCATAATTATTTATTATTATAACAGCTACAATTTTTTTGTATCATTTTAAGAAGCAACCAGTTATATAGATGTTATTTAGTCTGAAAATTATTTTTTTATGAAGGAAGCACGTTAAAAAAATCATTGTTTACAAAACAAATGCCAAAATGGTTATTGTTTTCAGAAAGTAAGGATTTATCTTTTCGTTATTACATGTTGTATCTATTCCATCGATGAGCTTTGTTGCTAAAACACGCTGATTTTAATAATTTAAAAAATTCCCATTAGCGACCCCTAGAAAATGTATTTGTCTTTAAAATAATGCATTAAAAACGTTGAAATACTGTCTTTTAATTTACTCTCACCATCCCAAAACACTCAAACAATAAAGTTTGAAGACGCAGAGGCAACTACGTAAAAGTTGAAAAGAAATATTTGAAATGTTTAAATCTCGAGCAATAAAATATTTCACAGTGTTGCCATATTTAGAGGCACCCAGGGTGTAAACTTGGCGCCTCCGCTTCATTAAACTTAGGATAGAAGATTTACAACTCGAGAAACGTTAAAAATAACTTATTACTTCTTTACGGGTTTTAAGAACTTTAAGAAATTCAGTCAAAAGTTCAAAAATATTCCGCAGACAGTTAATTCAATTTAATTAGTTAAATAAGTTTAAAGCCTCTTAAATTACCAATGTATTTTGAATTCCGATGTATCGAAATAGCCAACGTTATGCGAATGTTATCGACAAAAACACCTTAACTACTACCATGGTCTTTTTAGGAAAAAAGTTATGTTATAATACCTAAGATTTGGCTATAAGACGTAGAGTGCTGGAATTCGGTATAGAGGCCTATTTTAAGCTTCAAAAGTGTACAAAGGTATTTCCCCAAAATTCTACCCCATATGGTCAAAATATGGTATTTCTAAAAATTCTAACCGCCAGTGATAAAATTTAACGTGAAAGATTTCTTTGGGCTCTAGATGATTGCGAGTAAATTGTTTCAAAAAACATAAAACTAGGGAGTTGAAATAAAGATTCCTGTTAGTGTACACATGCAAAACTCCTTTAATCATAGTCTAATGTAAATCATGGTATGATGGAAGTTATGTTTTTTGAGTTTGTCCTTCAATCCTAAGACGTTGTTGCTTACTAAGACGTCGTTTACCGGGAAGAGGTTCAAATAGGAGTTAATCTTTGTAAAAGCCAAAATACAATTTATCTTGAGCACTTTGAAATTAAATGTTGGAGTGAAATTTGTACTTTTATTTCGAGATGGGTGCAAAGAGAAAATTTCAAAAAATTCCAAAGTTAAAATGTACACAAATTCCTTTAGGGTTAAAATGTACACACAAAAACTTGTTAAAAATTAAGAATGTTGTATAAAAGTAGGTTCTAAATATTTAATTAACAAAACTTTATAGGTGCACAGAAAAGGAATTTTCAAATTTCTACCCAAAGTGTTGGGATAAATGTAATAATTTTAAAGGGAGCTTACTAGTATATTACTGTAAAACTAATGTCTCCTCTATATTTTAACAGTCTATAGGTTTTGCATAAATGTTCGACTGTCAGGTAATTAAAACAACTGTGTTGTACTTTTTGAAACGAATAATTCTTTATCTAAGCACAACGTGCGCAGTATTTATTTTGGGAGTTGAAAAAGAAACAAGATTTTTTTTAAAAACTTGGCTGCGATATATAAGTGATATTTCACTCATACTAAATGTTACACAACCTGGAAACAGATTACCTTTCTTACTAACTAAATGCTGTATACCTTTTTTAATATTTCACATGAACATAATAGCGAATATACAAAATTTATTGTTTTTCTAACTAAAAAATATTATCTTTGATTCGGATCACAATCAGAAATTATAATGGTAGCAACCTATAATGGTATGCACTATTTATTTCTTAGGATACGATTGAGCGATGCTAAACCAAACACGTTTGTACTGTGTTATCTGTAACTTTTTCTCAAATTTATATTATTCCTATCATCTGTAACTTTTTCTCAGCTAATATAAAGCCTACAGCAATGAGTTAGTTATCAGTGCATATAACTTTTATATCGATATCTAATATAGCACGTACATTTCATCATCATTTTTGTGAGAGGAAAATGTTGGATATCGAAACTTTCATACTGGATTACTGGTTGTAATAATATTCATACTTAGAATATGTATAGCAGTAACGTAAATATTAATATTCAACATAATATTTAACTACATAAATAATAAATATCTGCTAGGATAAAAATATTGAAACCTAAAATTATCCAATCAGTGAAATGGTAATTAGAAATATCACATGATTTTTTTATACGGTAGGGCACATAAAATTAAACCTGTTCAAATGAATTTTAACGTACAGTTAAAGTTCCGAATTGTCGCCTAAACGACAAACTTGTAAATTTTAAAAAAATAAACAATTAGCAGCGATATAACAATTGGTGTCTGTTAAAGAAAATGTATTTTAAATTATTTATTTGCCTTCATTGTTTAGGTTTAGGCTTCTTAATACAGGGTGATCGAAAAATAATAACGGGATTTTGATTATTAGCTTTTTAAAACTATTAAAGTTAATTTAATGGTTTGTGTTTTAAAATGTTTTGAAGTATCGAAGTTTGTTTAGATACTGTAATAAGTTTCCATGTGAA
This sequence comes from Callitettix versicolor, assembly GCA_022606455.1. Taxonomy (NCBI): domain Eukaryota; kingdom Metazoa; phylum Arthropoda; class Insecta; order Hemiptera; family Cercopidae; genus Callitettix; species Callitettix versicolor. The sequence goes on from CM040187.1 coordinate 2,177,058, forward strand.
CTCCATTTGTTGCTCAACAGACGTCAAGTCTCTAGTCAACTTTTCTCCACTTTTAATCATATCCGTTCAGTAGATACGGCAGCAGCTTCATCGAAGATATATCAATCAAGGATTTTTATCTTGGAAGTACTTTTTGTAAATTTAGGGCTTTTCTACCAAACTGTTTGGAAATTGTGTGTTGGGAAAAACGTACTGCGAAATAATAGATAGACGTCCTCAAAAAAAAAAACAAAAACAAAAACAAAAAAACTCTCTATCCAGTCTCTTGTTGGACATTTTCAATTTGTGATAATTTACACAGTTCAGATATGTTCAGGTAATTTCCGCCTGTAATTTTTCTTTCAGTCCAATAACTCGGTCATGAAATTACCCGCACCACAACATTAACTTTCGGAAAAATCGCAAACATACTCGGACCACATTAGGCTGTTCCGATCTCCATATCCTACAATTGTAACGATTTATGTGTAACACAACCATTTATGTGAAACGTTGCTTTACCTGTAAATAACACTTGTTATGTATGCAGTGTAACTTGTTTTTTTCAAATAGTGATACTTTATTATTCAGTTAAGAGATATTCACGCACGGAAAATATTTTTTTACGATTTTACGTATTTTTATCGGAACTATATTGTGAAGTCATTACTGTTTATTTTGCATGAAACGTGCTAGATGTAGGCTACTACGCAAAGAGACTTCATTGTTGTTTGGCACTCGGTAGAGTTCTTGCGCGTACACCTACTTTCTTAATGTTTCGTTGCAATCGGCGTGTTAAATTTAACACGCACAACCGTGTTAGATTCTTAAGTATTTTATTTTTTAATGATTTCATTGTTTTTATTATTAATAACACTCATTTAAATAATTTTCACAATGAAGAACACGTTATCTACTTTTGCCGCGCGTGAGTGATTTTGAAGTTATACTGGTCACCTTTATTTTCGATTTTTTTCTAACTTTCCGTACTTTCTGCGCTTTTATATTCTGGATTATTGCTTTCCGGCATGTAATAAAGCGTTTTGTCGAAAAAAATACGAAAACAAGTTACACTGCATATTTAACAACACCTTTTTTAGAAAATTGGGATCATCATCAATTTGATTCAGCATAAAATTGTCAAAATGAGTAGTTGTGGCGATCGGCCAGCGTGTGCACACTAAGGTCACGCGATCACCAGTTGGGGTGTATCGAAAGAAACTTTACCGTTGCTAACCAGTTACCACACAGTGCAAGAATCACTTTAACATTAAAAAAATCTATTTATTATTTTTTTTTAAATCACACAATCATTTTTGATGATTCTGTAGAACGTGTATGGATGAAATGAGGGTATGTAGTAAAACTTTTAATTGAAATCTCGGAAGCCAGATTAAGGGAGGAGATATTACAACCCAAAGTAACAGTGCTAACAGATTCCAGACCACACGCTTCTAATATATATTTTTTGTTTTTAGAACCATATGTTTTAAAAATATTAAAGGTGAACTGATAAATAGTAATTTAAAGAACAGTAGACCTCGCAATCAGAGCACCCCATGATAGCGTTCGTAACGTTTTTTCGCCAATTTAATCGGTAACTGTAATATTTACGAAAAATGTTACTGGACCAACTTTATTGGGAATTTTATGCTCTTACATCGTGAAACGTTTAAAATTACAGGTCTTGACGTTCAGCCAAGACAGGAAATAACCAATAGCTACACTCAATGTGAGATCAGAGTTCGCCGTCTTGAAACGAAAATTAATTAACGAAACATCTTACTCGTATATTTTTAAGCATTATGCAAGGCATACCAAAACTGCGTACACTTTTCATCGTCAAATCAGAGATGGCCATCTTGAAACGGATCTAAATAGAAAAAAAGTTACACATACATCATTTGGGCTTTATACAAGATATTTTCTTACCAAATTTCAAAATAACTGGTTAATGTGTTTTTTTTATTTTTTACAAAATTGTAAACGGTTTAAGATCGTTTTAGTTGTGTATTTTTTAAAGAATATAAATTATACAACAATGGGAGTATTGACATTTTTGCAAGTTCAAAAATATCTAGTTTTGATAAAAAAAATTAACTAGTTTCTCTACTACTGTTCAAGTCACAACAAGTAACCAAACAAACCGATTTATGGTCTCTATTAATATACCTCGATGTGAGTTCATAACACGCATCAAATATTTTGATGAATTTATTTTTGAAAAATTAGGTATCCTTAAATTCCAGTAATAAGTGGACTAACATTTCAATTTCTATTTCCGTCACAGTTTAGTATGGATCAACACAACGTTAAAAATCTGTAATGTATAAGTTTTGAGCTAAATACAACCTATATATTAAAACTTTTGATAAATGTTACTCCGGTCGTTCTATTCGATTGATTTGTTAAAAAAATTATTTAATATGTATTTTAGCCCAAATATATCATCAGACAAAATCATTCTTTAGATTTCGCCCCATTTGTTTTCACAATTCCCATGATAACGTTTGGAGAAGAGTTTTTTTGATCTGGTGATTACTATCATAGTAATATCATGTTAATGGAAAATTAACTGTTAAAAACTAGTTTCCAATAAAACAAGACACTTCTGTGATAATTTTAAAATAATTTTCTGTAACGACAAATTAATTTAAAAAAACATTAAGCGTTATCGGTTTTATATGTTTAACAAAGAAATAATGTTGTTTTTTTTATTTAACCGAGAGAATTCATTAGGTTCACCTCCGAATGCAGCATATACAACTGCTTTATTCCCGTGTGATTACATTTATTTCTAGGCAGATTTTCTTGTCTAACATTAAACAATTATTTAATTCTAAATAAACTTAACACTAAATTACTAACAGTTCTATACTAATACAAACAAACCTATTCTAAGGATTACTTTAAGGTTCGCTTTATTTTTGCATCAAACTCAAAACTGGCATGACATACAAATTTCAGCCTGAAAGCTTGTCGCAATTTTTGACCGGCTTCTGAAAAGCTTTGCACCAAAAACCAAAATGGCGTATGTATTGCTCACTGCTTCCATGATAATACATTTTTTTAACTAGCATCTGTTACGATGGCTGTGTCTAAATTCAAATTTTGTAGTCAATATTAGCTAGATTTGCTTCGTTTTAGCTCTTGAAAAAATTTTCACATTTTTTTAATATTTTTATTTATTATTTATTTTGTTAAGTAGTATCAGTAAATACAATAAATTTTACTTTTCAAAAAACTAAAAATAAAGTATATAATTGTCGTAAGAATTTATGCTCAGTATTTTCATATTTAACAGTCAATATAACGCTATCAGTATTTTAGGTTATGTTCATTTTTTCATTGTATTAGGTAATAATCATTGGTGGAAGATTTAAGCATTTAATTCATTCGTAGGGTACATATATTTTCGAAAATATAAGTAGCTTATATACAAACGTATATACGGAATAACCAAATAGTCTTACAATTGCATTATACTTTAATAATATTATTATTAAAATGGGAGTGAGAGTTTCGCTTAGCAAACTAACAAAAAAATTTTAATTTAAACTATTTCATTTTACTTTTGACTAACTTCTAATTATATTGTCAAACAAGTTATTAAACTGCGACTAATTTTTATTTACTTTAATATGATAACATAAAATAATTTTTTAAATGCGATTTTTAAAAACAAAATCGACTTTAGATCTTATGAGTACTAAAACGAGTATCTTATTTTGCGTATTTAAAAAGTTAGTGTGCAATATACATTGTTACATTTTTCGTCTTTCCCACTTATTACTAACATCTTCGATGTTTTTGTATGTTCTAATTTTTTAACTTCTCGTTTTTCTTTCTTTTTTCTCTCTTACTATTGTTAATGTAACAATTTTGTGTTTTGTAAATCCAAACGGCAACCGTGTTCTTTACTACATCGATTTTACTGTGACTTTGTGTATAGATATTTCATCACCTATCTGGATAAATTTCTAAAACTTAAAATTTAAATTAGCTATTTTGTAAATATATATATATATATAAATTTTATCAATAAACGCTTTTATATTTTAAAAAAATAAAACAAACAAATTTTGAAAACTATTTTTTTTTAATCAATTTTGTATTTGGCTAATTATTTACGTATGTTGACGAATCCTGTGGTAAAAGCGTTTAAAAAGCGTTACACAGTTTTGAGAAAATGTTTGTTCCAACAACAAAGTTATCATTCACAATTTTCATTCTGTCTCCACTTGATGTACGTAGTATAAGGTTTTGCTGTTTTCAAGTGATATTATTGCTGTATCCATTTACAAAAAAATATATTTTTAACTTTTATTACCATCTATCATACTGACTTAAATAATGTATAGCTAAAATTAATTAATCGATGTATCTAATAGACGCTTTTTAACAAAAAAAGTTGTCAATTTTTATAAAAATAAACCATGTTTTACATTAAATAAATAAAATTGTTAAAAATAACTAAAAAAGAACTAAATGGAACTTATTTTATCGGAAACAACTGCATTCGAAGCTTCCGCTGTCTTTCGCATCCCTTCCTCAATGTATTTTCTAACTATACTTTCCTTCTCTATTCTTACCTTTCTGTCTCTTCTACTTTTCTTTCTCTACACCTTGTGGAATTTTCTCTCGCTTGTTGTTTTTCTAGATATTGCAGAATCTCCAAAAAAAGCGCACAGAAAGGAGAGGTCGCCTCAACTCGGACCCGCAGAAAGAGAAGTCAAAGTTCAGCAAAAGCAATCTGATATTTAAGGTAACCTATTGGTTGGCCGCCCCGCGCTCGAACCAGCTGTGCATGAGGTGCTTTCATGGTGCATGCGCTTGATGCTTCTTCAGTGTCTAGCTTCTAGCCTTCCTCGGACGAGATGCTTTGTACAGTACCTTATAATAGACGCTTTATTTTGCAGGGACATTCTTCTGTGCAGTATATCGTAGGCAGTTAGTGCAGTCCTTATAGTTAAATTGTTAACTAACCGAATAATTTAACGATAATTATTAACTTAAACCGAATCTCGCAACGGTATTCACATTTTGTCAAATAACCTAATTCAAACTTGTAAATTAAAAATAAAACCTTCTAAAAAACAGGCACTCCTTTCCTAAATCAATTAATCTCCTAAAATATTAAAAATAATAAAGTTTTAGGATATATTGTGTATTAAAGGTATCTAAACTTTGCTTTGTGAACTTGTATACAATATATTTTGCTTGAGTGTTTATACTCATGATATTTGTTGTTACTTTGTAGGATATGTGCTGTTAATAAAGTAACATATTTCAGGTCTATTTTTTTATCTTTGGTTGGAAATTTTGGTGTATGGGATGTCACTAGTGTTGTTGTAACAAATTGGGTAACATTTGATAATCTAAATGAAGTAAGTCATTTAAACAAAAAATGTATATAAAATTTAAAACATCGATGCTGTTATTTCAGTTTAATAATTAATGAACTGTGTGTTTTAATAATTATTTTTTTTAGCAATGTGTTTTTGCAATTTGATGTTAGTTTCTGGACAAAATTATAATTGAAAATTAACTGTTAACAATGGGTTTCTACTAAAAAATCGACACTTTAAGGAATACATTCAAAATAATTTTCTGTACGGACAATATAAATAGAAAACAACATCGTGTGTTTTTGATTTTGTGTGTTTTAACAAAGAATTAGTGTAATTTTTTTTAGAATTTAAACGGAATCTGTGCTTGAGAAAGGATAAATACATAACAATAGCAGTAAACAAAATAAGACCAAAGATGGATGGAATGAATATTATTTATCGAAACTAAAAATATAATAGGCTAAGAGATGTAGTGAAACAAAACACTGAAAATATGTTGAAAGTAAGTTTTTGTAAGAGTAGTAAAATATACAATTTAAAATAAATTGCCTCACGTTTATAACCATAAGTTTCTATGGTAGAGGAATAAATAAAAATAGAAATTATAAAGTTTTTAATGTGAATATTTTTACAGCCTGATTCTGCGCACGTTCTTAAAAGTAAAATTAAATATGTATTTTAAAAATTAATTCCTCCGTATATTATTTTATGCCGTTACTTTTTCAAAAATCAATACCAAAATATTTTGTTAAAATAGCCAATTCAAAATATATTGTATACTTTTGCTGCCGGTATTTGAAATGACTTTGAAAACTGTAATTTTTGAGTAGTGTGGTTTTTGACTTTTGGAGGTTGCTTGCAGTAGTGTTGACCTTAAAGCCGCTTTTCTTTTTTCCAAGCTTTTGGTTTGCTTTCGTTTTCCAAACTTGTGTAAATATGCATCTGGTTGGACTGGAATCACTGCTTAGTTAAGTGTATTTCAGGGTATTATTAACGAAAATTTTTCACTTTTCTTTTGAAAAGCTACATAACACTTAAGAGTTTTTTTTTTGAAAAGTAGGTAATGAATTTAAATCAAATTAATTTAGGCATTTTTTATTCGATTTCTCCTCAAATACATCCGTAAAAATATTTTTCTTAGGTGTTTTTAAGGCAAATGTATTGTGATAATAAGTTAATTGTATTTGAGTTTTTGGTTAACACGTTAAACCCGTTGTAACTACAGAAACCTGAAAGTACTGAAACTTAATAGGTAAAGAATATCTACATGAACAGTAAATAAATTCTTTAACGTAATAAAAGTCAGTCCGCCCGTCCTAATTGCGTAATTTATTTTTAAATTATATTTACGCCCAGATATATGATTTTATACTATCATTTTTCACTATTTATTATTATACAGTTTGAGTTTTAAATACCTCTTTACTTGTAGAGCCACCTATAAATACCACCTATAGAGCTGATCCGAGGTTGTTAAGGTAACGGTTAGTCTGCTGTGTCTGAACTTGCGCACCTCAAGGTCGTAGGTTTAGATACCGCTTTACACTTATTAACGTGAACCCTTTTCCTCATTAGTCTGACATAAAGAATGTACGTTAAGAAAAAAACACTGTAGGTAGAACATAAACGTTTGCAGCCATTTTGGACTTAAAATACTGAAATGATTTCGGGGAACGTTTTTATTCTGAACTATAACAATTTTGTTCAAAATCTTTCTCAAGATTTGAATAGTCGAGATATCTATAGACGAGCGAATTGGTGTCTACTTGATATCGTTTTACTACTTTTTCCTACACTTCTTCATTTATGGTTCCGGATCATGGAGAAATAGTTTTTTCGGCAGCCATTTTGGATTCACCTAGTGGGAAATAATTTTTCACGTTTCAATATGGTTTTTGATGCATGTTTTCTGGTTAATTTTCATACTGATCAGAAAATAGCAAAACTTTTCGCAAAATCAATGTTCTTAAAATGAGTACTTTTTTAGTATTTATTATTGAAAATTACGGTAATCATTAAAATATTTTTAAAGTGTTCAGTGTGAAAAAATGCCTTAAAGCGTGTGTCATAATGCCACTCATATTTAAACAAAATTGTGTTAATATCGAGATAGAAGCTGGAAGTGTCTAATCAAGTATTTACTCCCAAACCTTGTTTTATTCACACTAAAAGAAATCTGGTTTGGAAGTATTTTCTAGACCACATACGACACATTAACGCGTCAGGGGTGAAGGACAGTTTTTAGCCCGAATTGATTTATACTTAACACAAAAATTGATTTTGATAATTGCTTGAACTAGTTCGACAAAATCCATTCAGTAATTTCAAAATGACTATTGCCGCAAAGTTTTTTACCTTTAATTTTTAGAAAATATGATTCTACTTTTTTAAAATTTTCAAACAAATTAACACAACTGCTATCACATTATTTTCTTATTTTTCAGTACTGCGTACTGGCGTTATTTATTTGTTTCGGTTCGTAATAGCCGTTTCTCTCAGTTCATCGTAATAGCCGTTTCTCTCAGTTCATCGTAATAGCCGTTTCTCTCAGTTCATCGTAATAGCCGTTTCTCTCAGTTCATCGTAATAGCCGTTTCTCTCAGTTCAGTGTAATAGCCGTTTCTCTCAGTTCATCGTAATAGCCGTTTCTCTCAGTTCATCGTAATAGCCGTTTCTCTCAGTTCATCGTAATAGCCGTTTCTCTCAGTTCATCGTAATAGCCGTCCATCGTTTCTTTCAACCTCCTTGACACTCTGATAGAATAGCGACCTCCTCGGTCTGCCCCTTTTTTTTAATTGACGTCGTTATTGATCCTTTCTCATTAATTGACAGTCAAATCAGATTCAATCATATCCTGTTTCTACTGTCGGCTTATCTGTGGAGTCAAATGGACATATTCCGGCATACCGACAAACTGCCATGAGAAATCTGATTTACTCAAAATTTGCTGAAATGCGTGCTTTTTATGTTATTAATGACGTCCTGAAAAGAAATTAAACCTACATTTTCTATGTTTTCGATTTTCCGGATTTTGCAGCTAACACTTAAATTGGAATCATAGGAAAGACAGTATATTCTTAGTGACATTTCTGTTTGCGTGCTACATTTAAGCCCCTTGTAAATAATATAAATTAATTTATCGCCCAAAATGTTTGCTGTTTCTTACATGTTGTGATTTTTTAAGATGCTAGAATTAATTACCTACTGAAGCATAATTGCTTCTTTGAATCGAATGTTCACATCAAATACAAGCTCCTTTTTTTGTGAGTCTTGTTCCTACTTTCCGTGTGACCATTTTATTGGACACTTCATTCTTTCTGTACCTAATAATTTTATTTAAGTTCGTCTTCTTAATACGACAAAACATTTAGGCTAGGAAAAGTAGCCTGTAAGTAAATTCCTGAAAATACACCCACTTTTTGACATTTGGTCACTACTTGAAAAATGCAGTTCATTTGTGTCAGTAATTATTTTAAACCCTCATTTTGAAACATTTAACTTTAAATCAGATACATTTACTGAAAATGTGTTGCTTTCATAGATACATTAACCACATTAATTGTTGTGTTGCTTAACCACATTAGAACAATATTAGAAACTACGTAGATAGTTTGCCTTGTTTGCATTTAAAAATCTTGAGATATAACATAATTTGATTTAACTAACTTCCTCCAGCTGTTCAGTACAACAATGTGATACTGACGGATTTGTTTCTTGTATAACAAAATCGGTTTTCAACTAAATCATATTTTACACATAAAGTTTGTATAAGGAGGCACGACAAACCACACCACACTGAGATCAACTATATTAGAATAACAGTTTTTCTTTACTATACTAAACTAGAATATCAGTTTATTCTATTCGATTCGCAATAATTTTACACACTGAGGTTAACTAAACTACAATAATAGTTTATTCTACTTGACCCACAATAATTTTATACACTGAGGTTAACTAAATTAGACTAACAGTTTATTTATTATACTCGGTCCGCAATACTTTTACACACTGAGGTTAACTAAACTAGAATAAAAGTTTATTTATTATACTCGGCCCGCAATACTTTTACACACTGAGGTTAACTAAACTAGAATAACAGTTTATTTATTATACTCGGCCCGCAATAATTTTACACACTGAGGTTAACTAAACTAGAATAACAGTTTATTTATTATACTCGGCCCGCAATAATTTTATACAACTAAACTAGAATAACAGTTTATTTATTATACTCGGCCCGCAATAATTTTACACACTGAGGTTAACTAAACTAGAATAACAGTTTATTTATTATACTCGGCCCGCAATAATTTTATACCTGAGGTTAACTAAACTACAATAATAGTTTATTTATTATACTCGGCCCGCAATAATTTTACACACTGAGGTTAACTAAACTAGAATAACAGTTTATTTATTATACTCGGCCCGCAATAATTTTACACACTGAGGTTAACTAAACTAGAATAACAGTTTATTTATTATACTCGGCCCGCAATAATTTTATACCTGAGGTTAACTAAACTACAATAATAGTTTATTTATTATACTCGGCCCGCAATAATTTTACACACTGAGGTTAACTAAACTAGAATAACAGTTTATTTATTATACTCGGCCCGCAATAATTTTATACCTGAGGTTAACTAAACTACAATAATAGTTTATTTATTATACTCGGCCCGCAATAATTTTACACACTGAGGTTAACTAAACTAGAATAACAGTTTATTTATTATACTCTGCCCGCAATAATTTTATACCTGAGGTTAACTGAACTACAATAATAGTTTATTCTACTCGATCCACAATAATGTTATACATTGAGTTTAACTAAACTAGAATAATAGTTTATTTATTATACTCGGCCCGCAATAATTTTATACCTGAGGTTAACTAAACTACAATAATAGTTTATTTATTATACTCGGCCCGCAATACTTTTACACACTGAGGTTAACTAAACTAGAATAACAGTTTATTTATTATACTCGGCCCGCAATAATTTTATACCTGAGGTTAACTAAACTACAATAATAGTTTATTTATTATACTCGGCCCGCAATACTTTTACACACTGAGGTTAACTAAACTAGAATAACAGTTTATTTATTATACTCGGCCCGCAATAATTTTATACCTGAGGTTAACTAAACTACAATAATAGTTTATTTATTATACTCGGCCCGCAATAATTTTACACACTGAGGTTAACTAAACTAGAATAACAGTTTATTTATTATACTCGGCCCGCAATAATTTTATACCTGAGGTTAACTAAACTACAATAATAGTTTATTTATTATACTCGGCCCGCAATAATTTTACACACTGAGGTTAACTAAACTAGAATAACAGTTTATTTATTATACTCAGCCCGCAATAATTTTATACCTGTGGTTAACTAAACTAGAATAACAGTTTATTTATTATACTCGGCCCGCAATAATTTTACACACTGAGGTTAACTAAACTACAATAATAGTTTATTCTACTCGATCCACAATAATGTTATACATTGAGTTTAACTAAACTAGAATAATAGTTTATTTATTATACTCGGCCCGCAATAATTTTATACCTGAGGTTAACTAAACTACAATAATAGTTTATTTATTATACTCGGCCCGCAATAATTTTACACACTGAGGTTAACTAAACTAGAATAACAGTTTATTTATTATACTCGGCCCGCAATAATTTTATACCTGAGGTTAACTAAACTACAATAATAATTTATTCTACTCGATCCACAATAATGTTATACATTGAGGTTAACTAAATTAGACTAACAGTTTATTTATTATACTCGGTCCGCAATAATTTTACACACTGAGGTTAACTAAACTACAATAATAGTTTATTCTAATCGATCCACACTAATTTTACACACTGAGGTTAACTAATTTAGAACAACAGTTTATTTATTATACTCGGCCCGCAATACTTTTACACACTGAGGTTAACTAAACTAGAATAACAATTTATTATATTCAGTCTGCAGTAATTTTACTCACCGAGATTAAACTAGAATAAAATTTATTGTACCCGGTCTGCAATAATTTTACTTACTGGAATTAACTAAACTAGTATAAGAGTTTATTATACTCAGTCCGCAATGATTTCACACCCTGGGAATAACTACACTAGAGTAACATAATGTTTTTTCTTTATTATGTTATTATTACACTCGATCCGAAATAATTTTACACACTGAGAATAACTAAAGTAGAGTAACAATTATTTTATTATTCTCGGTACGACATAATTTTACACACTGAGAATAACTAAAGTAGAGTAACAATTATTTTATTATTCTCGGTACGACATAATTTTACACACTGAGAATAACTAAAGTAGAGTAACAATTATTTTATTATTCTCGGTACGACATAATTTACACACTGAGAATAACTAAAGTAGAGTAACAATTATTTTATTATTCTCGGTACGACATAATTTTACACACTGAGAATAACTAAAGTAGAGTAACAATTGTTTTATTATTCTCGGTACGACATAATTTTACACACTGAGAATAACTAAAGTAGAGTAACAATTGTTTTATTATTCTCGGTACGACATAATTTTACACACTGAGAATAACTAAAGTAGAGTAACAATTGTTTTATTATTCTCGGTACGACATAATTTTACACACTGAGAATAACTAAAGTAGAGTAACAATTATTTTATTATTCTCGGTACGACATAATTTTACACACTGAGAATAACTAAAGTAGAGTAACAATTATTTTATTATTCTCGGTACGACATAATTTTACACACTGAGAATAACTAAAGTAGAGTAACAATTATTTTATTATTCTCGGTACGACATAATTTTACACACTGAGAATAACTAAAGTAGAGTAACAATTGTTTTATTATTCTCGGTACGACATAATTTTACACACTGAGAATAACTAAAGTAGAGTAACAATTGTTTTATTATTCTCGGTACGACATAATTTTACACACTGAGAATAACTAAAGTAGAGTAACAATTATTTTATTATTCTCGGTACGACATAATTTTACACACTGAGAATAACTAAAGTAGAGTAACAATTATTTTATTATTCTCGGTACGACATAATTTTACACACTGAGAATAACTAAAGTAGAGTAACAATTATTTTATTATTCTCGGTACGACATAATTTTACACACTGAGAATAACTAAAGTAGAGTAACAATTGTTTTATTATTCTCGGTACGACATAATTTTACACACTGAGAATAACTATTCTCACTTAGTGAATAATGAAATCAGTTACTAGATTAATGTTAGTATAATTTTATTGTACTGGTTCTGCAATAGTTTCACTGAGAATAACAATTAGTATACTTCATCCACAATAATTTTACACTTAGGTTTGTCAAGCTTGGTCGGTTTTTGTTGAGTTTAATCAAGATATAAAAATAACGTTTTTTAGTGAGCTATGTTAGCTAAGCTACAAGAGGATAATAAACTGAAAACAATTATGTAAACAAAATCTAATTGAAAAATACACTCTCTCTCTGATGTTGTAAAAACTTGCAGAAATATTTTTTTAATCATTAAGAAAAATGATTTCGTGAAAACAGAAACTTGTAAAATAGTCAATCAAATAGTTTGAAAGCACTTTCTGAGACGCCTTTTTTCTTATCCTCATAAATTAGTATCGATCATTGCAGTGTACTTGGGTGTTTGTTTTTTTCAAGAATCAGCTTAATTTCGTGTCGTCTACATTGCCGTGACGCGGATTAGATCGCACCAGTCACTCTGTACAGCTTGCAAGAGTACAGCGTAAGTGTTCCTTTTGAAAAGAATTCGAAGCCTAAATAAAAATATGACTTCTTTTAAAGGAAAATCTTATTTTACTTAATTTTACCCGTACTGCAAAAGGTCGAGCAGTGCAAAAAACCTATCTAAAGTTGTTGGTTAATTTTTACAAAGCTCGTTTTTGTTGAGGTTTATAAATACAAAAATATGTAAAATTTCGAAAAATCATGAAACCCTTTTTTATTCAAGCTAGGTATTTTTGACATAACATGTCAACATTGCATGAGAAGATATGAAAACTTAAACTTTTGGAGAGGTCTGCAAATCTACATGAACTTTTTACAGACAAAAAAAAGTATCGGTAACTCCAAATTTTAAAAAATTATTTTGAGAATCAATAACACGTCTAGTTTCAAATGAATAAATAAGGGGATTTTCTTAAATATTTTTCCTTAAGGTCTTACCTTAATTGCCCCCTAAATATTTGTTTTTTCGTATACCCACTTCTGATCTAGGTTTGGGCCTCTACAAACACTGTTCTAGCCAAATTATATATACTGATCAGACTTTCCGTTTACGACTATAAAATGCGTTGCCGACATAAAGACAGATAGCGGACAACGAGTATCCCCTGGTTTTCACACACCAGGGGTGTTATGCAACCTATTAGGGTTTCATTATTAGGGTTTCGTTATTAAAACCCAGTTTTCATATTGAAATATTCGGGAAATAATAATTTAAATTCCTCATTTTTGTGCAGTTTTTTTTTAACTTTTTATATACTTTGTCTTGAATGAGTGATTAATACGCCTAACCTAAAGTTGCTACAAAATGAAACCCCGGATGTGGTATAATCTAACTTGATGTTCGTTTGTTTCAAATGGTATCCACTTTATAATTACAACAATTGCATTAACACGGAACTACAATGAATACTAATGTGTTACAGTAATGTACGTCATGGCATATTAATAACCGTTGCTAATTGTCTTTTATCTCGTATTGACTTCCCTAATTGTGTAGCATAACTGAAATATAAAGCACAGATCGTTTCTTTATTTTTATAATATCCTGAATAATCTGTAATAAGAGATGGATATGAATAGTTGTCACCCCGATAACTGTTCGAAGTCAACTTTATTGTTTTTTAACTGTGTAATAAATTGCCAAAAGCTGCCTTAACACAAGTGGTGACGCGCCATAAATTTTCTTGAACATATTTGTTACAATCTCAGATATACTTTCTAGCAGTTTATAACAACACAACATTTATTACTAACAATAAGTGATTTTTTTTTAGAAGTTAGTTAGAGGTTATACAAGCCCAATGCGTCTTCTTTTTTTATTATTCTATTCCCTTCAGAATAAAGAGCAATCCTTACCATCTCATTTACTTCTTTAACTAGATATTTTAGACGTTACAATGTATATTAGACCCTGACACCCGTTACCAAAGAGTGTCTTTTGTGCAGAATTCTAATCCGACCTGCACAGCCTACACACGGTTTCTCAGCAGTGCATTTCTATCCTGTGCAAGGTGCACCCTCAGACCACAGTGCCTGTAATGTCTGCCGTGGTTTTTCTGAGTTGCCCTCTATCCAGAATTCCTACTGTCCCCCCAAATCTACCTTTTTTTAAATATGTACACTATGGCAATATTTTATAAGGTTTCGCGGTGTTACTTGTAGACACATCTATTGATATCTGACCCGGTGAGACACAGTATTCATAAACTACCAGCACAGTATTCATAAACACAGAAAAAGATTCCACTCTAGCCAGGCTCCTCATTGTTTTCAACCTTCTTGTGTCTTGGCACCTATTGTAAAGTAACCAAGTTTTCCAGGGGAAAAGCAAAGAAGCATTGAGGCATGAATATTCTCATTTAAAAAATTATAGAATAATTTTTCATGCAGGCGTAGAAAGAGAAAGCCCATAGTAACAACACGTTTCAGACTTTTTTGAATCTAGGAACACCGCGACATCAATACACTGCAAACATCAGCGATGTCCCTCAGTCGTAATCTATTACTAGCCTATTTTCGTTTTAATTATTATATTGAAAAAAACTGTTTTCTGTCTACATGATGATAAATCTTCCTGCAATGATTAAACGACAATGCTTATGTCTTTATCTATCTTCGATCTACTATCTATCATGTGCCTACAATGATTCAACTACAATGCTTATGTCTTTATCTATCTTCGATCTACTATCTATCATGTGCCTACAATGATTCAACTACAATGCTTATGTCTTTATCTATCTTCGATCTACTATCTATCATGTGCCTACAAAGATTCAACTACAATGCTTATGTCTTTATCTATCTTCGATCTACTATCTATCATGTGCCTACAATGATTCAACTACAATGCTTATGACTTTATCTAACTTCGATCTACATGTGCCTATCTATCATGTCTTTATCTATCTTCGATCTACTATCTAATGATTCAACTACAATGCTTATGACTTTATCTAACTTCGATCCATATCTATCATCTATCTACTATCTATCATCTATCATCATCTATCATACTATCTATCATCTATCATCTACCATCTATCAATCATCTATCTATCAATGAAACGTCTGTGATTGAACTACATTGAATATGTTTTTATCTATCTTATATATATTACCGTCATCTATCTACAATGATTACATCTTTAACTATCTTCTACTATCTATCATCTGTCTACAATGATTACACTAAAATGATTGTCTTTATCTATCGTCTGCCTACAATTATTTCACTACTGTCATAAGACTCTCGACTATATAAGTAAACTGCAATCACACTTTTGTTAATGTAAAACTAGAGATATTTGTAAAGGTAGGTTTAACTATAAACTGTGTGTTTGTAAAAACAATTTAACAAATTTCGGTAGAAAAAAAATGTACGGCTTTTGAAAGTATGATTAATTATTTCCAAGGGGGTAGTTCTTCAACAGTAAACTTGCAAGTTGGTTGAAACTTTGACAGCTTTGTAGATTAATCACGTCTTGTGTAGATCTACTGTAGAAAGTGACATCCAAGTCTGTTCTTTTCTACATTTACTCGTAATTATATCTGAACATGTTTCTTCGTTTTGATTTTTCGCATGATTTTCAAGTAAATTTTCATGTGATCCAACTCCTGAAAATATTTTGTACATATTTTCAGAATATTTCCAAATCTGTTTTATCTGTTTAGTTTAACCTACTTAAAGCAAATATGACAAAAATAAATCTTTTTTTTGTAAAACTACCCCTAATGAATTAAAAGGTAATAAAACAGGTAATTTGTGTGAAGATAAAATATTTGTATACATAATTTAAAAAATCTAATGAAAAAAATCGTTTTTTTTACTTTTAAGAAAATAATTATGTTTAGGTCCATAAAATATTTAAAAATGTTTATTTCTTGAAATATTATTAGAATATTAAATAAAACGCGACCAGGGGGCACCGCTAAATCGATTTGAAATCAATAAATTGACCTTTGTATATGTGTTTTGTGTGTGTGCGTGTGTGTGTGTGTGTGTGTGTGTGTGTGTGTGTGTGTGTGTCTCTTTATATTCTAAAAAAACACTACCTACTTAAATATTCTTACAAAGAATATCTGTTACTACACTAGTAATTAAAATATAATATTAATAGTTAATAATTAATCTGTCTACATAAATCTACAGACTATAAGATTTATTTAACATATTCAGTTTTATGAAATGAAAGCACAGTTTCAATCCACTATAGTGTTCTAACTATAGACATACCGGTTTCGATCTTTGCAGGTTATTGACAAGTGGCATACAGTAGTAGTCCCAATATATTTGTCTTCTGCATAAGTAAGATAATCAAATGACAAAACTATTTAACAAGTACTTTTCCTCTACTAACTTTCAGAAAGTATACACTATAAAATATTTGAGTTATTTTAACAAACTCAAAAACTCAATTTCGCTATGAAATTCAAACGATGTTTTCCAGATTTCCCATCACTTATCACCCTAATAACAACAGGGGAACCATAATTAACCAACATTCTTTCGTTTAATTGCCTATAGAGAGTGTGCAATAAAATTTGGGATATAAATAAGAAAATAAGAATTTAAAAAACATCAATTAAACAGAGTTTTGCAAAAATAATTAATACAGCATGTATGCAAAATTGTTTCATGGATTACATTGTAATAATTCTGTACATTTAATAGGTAAACCCTATCGTAAAAACGTAAAAAATATTTAACGACCTCTCAAAGAGTTATATACATATAAAATGAGAGGACATTTTTGGTGCTCATTTCAAGGTACTGCTATGGGTCAGGGTCTTGCTTTATTTTTGGCTCCAATAAAAATTCGCTAAAAGTGAATGTTTGAACAATGAAAATATTTTCGTAATAGCCTTTACACTTTTAATATTTCTAAACGTTTTACTCGTACTTCCTACAAATGTTTTTTTCTCACGTAAGTCGAGGATTTCGAAGTTTACGGTTCAAAGAGCACAATGTTAAAATTTCTAAATAACTGTTAAAATAATTACGTATTATTCCTTCAAATTTGTATTTGGTGCATTAATTTGTTTTGTAATTTTGGCAAACACGTATTACGGGGTTGAAACGTTTGCAGAACACGTGACGATTACTGGCAATTTCCACTAAATAAATAGACAAAACAGAAATAATGACAAGAAAGAATAAGTGTTATGGCGTTTCCACTCATATTCCCGAAAAGAAATGAATACATAAGATCACAATAGATTATATAAATATCCTTCTCAAATTGAGCCATAAGTTAGGCTTGGAGAAAAAGACGTGCTGTTTTTATAATTTCTGAATAGCTATAATTTTTGTAAATTTACTCATTGCTTTTTCATTTTTAAATAACAACAAGAACTCTATGAGCCCGGGAAACTTAGAATCTTTTAAGTTTTCGAATTAAAGATTTTCGAAATAATCGTAGTCGACTATTATTATTTTCCATCTACCGTTTATACGCTTTAAAACCGTCTTGCGTGTAACAACAAGCCCTAAAAATTGTGTTCCTTTATTAGTAATAGATGTGGTTACAAATTACGAATATTATCAGCTGATTTATTGTAGCAAACAATTTACGTTTTTTTGAAATTCATAAGCTTAAGTTAGGAAATGTGAAACAGGTCATTAGCAAATTTCCATTGAAAAATGAGATATTGGTGGGATCCAAGACCTTAAAATAAGCACCGATTCTCATCTCTAAATCACGTTTTGAGGAGACGTTAAAAATTGTAATGTGTGTGTGTGTGTGTGTGTGTGTGTGTGTGTGTGTGTGTGTGTGTGTGTGTGTGTGTGTGTATGTATGTATGTATATATATATATATATATATATATATATATATATATATATATATATTCATTTTCATTTTTAATAAATAATAATAATAATAAAATCAAAATTTACGAGAAATAAAACTGTTTGTTTTAATTCTCGCCTAACTTGACTAGAAACTGACCTACAAGTCAAGTTTACTAAAACAATACAATACAGTTCAGATATTTTTTTTATTTTGCATGCACAAAATCTTTACATTGACTTTTTAATACTCTTAATAATCGTTTTTTTTTTTAATTCTAAAATCGCCATTTAAATTCTAAAAGCCTAAGTACATTGGCTACCCATAATTCGGTAATTAATGGAACATTAATTATTATAACATAAAAAATGACTCGAAAAAATTATCACTGCATCTTTAGAAGATATGCATACCTTTCGTACGTAAATGCTACATTTTTTCTGGGTTTGGTCTCAAACTATTAACAAAACTGCAAAGTTTAATAGTTTTCTTGTTTACTGTTTACGCAATGGAAATGCTTTATCGACTCAAAACCCAAAACCCCAATGACTCTTGATTTACGCTAGTAGAATTGGTTCGGTAAAATAAGTTTCACACAGATTAGGTTTCTAAAACAATGGAAGTATGGTAGTGAATCTTTATTTTTGTAGGTTAGTATAGTTTAAGTGAAATAGTAGTGTTGCTTCTTTTTCATGCCTTAGTAAGTTTCCAAAAAGTCTTAAAATGCTTAAACTGGACCAAACAATGCATGAACTACCTAGGCCTATAGCAGAAATTGGCAAGTTATGAGAAGTAGTTTTTGTGTGCAACTGCTTTCCATAGCCACTTGAGTTAAATAGTTTCATATGAAGTTATTTTTATGAAAGGCGAATTTAAAACATATGTATGATAATAAGGTTAACCATTATGCAGAAAGAAGTTTAGCTTAAACAATGATAAGATGATATTTGCCGTTTTATTTTTTTCTCTATGTGGTCTATAGGTTACGTAAATGTATCCTCGGTGATAACATACGTAAGAAAGAAATAGCTGTTGTTTAAAGTCAGCTGTTTGATACTTTCTACCGCAGTTAGACAGATACTTTATAGTTTTCAAGATATTATTTTTTATTTCTAGGTTTGTTGAATTTTTATCATTTTGAATTTTTGTTACTAAAGGAATAACTTAACGAAAACAAAGAGCCGTTGATAAAATTGTCAAATTTTAAACAGAACACATAAATTTTTAATCTTATTTTTACATAAAGTATGGTAGTTTTGAGTAAAACTAAATAAATGCTACTTATTTTTAAAAAAAACTAATAAGACGGAATTAAAATATTTAAGTTTTCAAAAAAACCTATTCTTTGAAAACCAAATTGTAATCAAAATAAAAATATTTCGCATACATCTTGCGTAATATTTATATGAAGTTGTAGGTAAAAGTAATATTATCTTACATGTAATCTATTCGCTTACAATGTTTTACACATTCAGATAAACTTGTAACTTTAATTTACAAATCCACCTGAAATAACACAATATATATTACCTTAAAAATTATCTCTTTTACACCAAAACTCCCTAAAGCATTAAATTTAACACACATGTCGACCTGATATTGTAGGTTATTGAAAACTTTTAAAACGTTATATTACTTCATGTTTAACTTTTAAACAAAAAGCTTCAAATAACGGCCAAATTGCAAAATTCGTCTGAATTTAATGAAACTTTTTACAATAGGATAGTTTTTTGTAATTTTGTCCACAAGTATGACAAAAACAATTTTTCTAATTTTATATTTTAGGGGTTGAAAATTTGCAAGTGATCCAACCCATTAACGTACTATGTAGGGCCTACTTCTTTTCAAAATATTTTAATTTAAAACTTAAATCGCTTGTATATTATTATTAAAGCAAAAAAACAAGAATAGTACATTTTTAATTACCCTTAATTAGTTAAATTTGGATTAACTAGGTAATGTTTAAAAATAAAATACCATTCTTGAAATTAAAAATTTAAGAAAAAATATTTATCAGTAAATAAAAAGATTTTAAAAGATTTTTTCATTTAATATCTTTTAAAAATATCTATGCAGGCCTATAGAGTAGAAATCTTAAAAAAAGTTTTCACTTGTTATAATTTAATGAAATTTGGTATACAGAAATATGATTTTTTGAGTGATCTTTACGAAATTAAAATATGAAGAGAGTTGCTCCAAAGTGGACAGGGATGTCCTTTAAGCCTAATATATAAGTAAAATTTAAGCAAACTCTACAGTACTGAATTTCAGAAAACTATGCTTTTAAGAATTCCAAATTGCTAATTTTCAGGTTTAGCATGTAGTTCTTTTAGTGGAAATTTTGGAAAAGGGATTGGAGGTTAGGTTTACTTTTAAGTCTCTTCTAAATGCAATATTAATGAATTGAATGCTAAAAATACTGTTCAAGGTTTTGCACCTTTCATTTTAGTATATATTTAGCAATATATATTTTAATAATCCATGGATATATCAGCTATTTTTAAACTATTTGCAATAAGAGTAATGTAAATTAAGGATAAGATTACTCAGCTGTTTCTTGAGATGAAATTAGTTTTGATATTTCATTTTAAACATGTTGTATGTTTTACGTAGGTAACATTTTACATTATACAACACGCACACGTACGCACACACACACACACACACACACACACACACACACACACACACACACACACACACACACATATATATATATATATATATATATATATATATATATCGCTTTTGAAGATTTATATAAAGCGAAAAGATAAATCTGTTTCTTTGAAAGAAAAAAAAATTTGACCACATTCCCACGTAAAAGTCCTTCAAAATGAAATAGCAAATGTAATTTTAGCTTAACAAATAGCAGTGTAATTAATGCCTTATAGCGAATAGATTCAAAATGGTGATAGGTTCTACAAACTCTTAATTTAATAAGTCCAATCTCGCACCTCGGTTTTGGAAGCACTGGGAATGGTGACACAAGAATTTATAAAATTAATATTCTGTGAGTGTGAAACATGAGCGAGTGATTGAAATAAATCCACAATTTATTTCAAGTCCATAGTCTAATTGTATGAATCAGCGTTAGAGTCTGCTGTTATACTACCCGGTGGTAAAACATTTTTCTATAAAATCTTAGATTACTTATGGTAGTTAAAAGTCATATGATTTCCATCCATACTGTGTTAAGTTTGTTAACAAATATTTCTTTTTAAAAAAAGATATATTTTTTTTTAATACTTGCAAACCTAGTAAATAGAGTTAGCATTGGAATTTGAATTCTCTGTAGCCATAGATAAAATACTAGGCTAATATGAAGTTTCATTTCAATTATTGTGAATTACTCACAAGAGATTCAAACCTAATTCATTGTGATACCTTTCAAAATACATGATTTCCACCATATTAAGTAAAGATAGGTATTATTTCTGTCTTAAAAAATATTTTTTAACATTTAAAAAAATACTTACTAACCTAATCAAATATAGTTTTAAAATTAGTTCTCTGTAGCCATAAACTACTAAAAATGTTTAATATTGTACAGAAAAAAAATTAATCCATCGGGCGGTAAACAGTAAAGTCTTTTCACACTGTTCAGTCTTTCTAGCTATAACAAAGAAAATCAATTTTTTACGGTTGTAAAAGTACTTTTATTATTTTCATATGCTATAATCATTTAATAAATATTCAATATTTTTTGCCATAAAGTTTTAAATGTTAAAAAAAGTTGTCATTTAGTAAAATATAAAACCATATCGCACTTTCGTATAAATTACAAATGATGATAATTGTCTTGCTTTTTGTATCACTTAATATCCGAATTATTGAGTTGAAAAGAAATCTATTGACACCACGTGTTCATTGTCTTATACAAAATAATTAGGCGAGTTGGCACTAAAATGGAAAATTTATTTTTGCCCTCCCTCACTTTGTACACTTCCATTACAAAAAAAAATCACAGAAGCTCATAGTTTACCCTTTGTTGTTTTTATTCTCATCGCTATTTTAAACTTTCCTGAAATTCAAAGTAAGTATGCTACATGCCCTATAATAACCGTTTTATTTCTCTTTTTTTATTTTGAAAACTTGAATCATTTTCTGGCTTACTGGTTAGATGCAGAGTATTTCTCCCATATATGCAAGCCTCAGGAACAAAACATATTGTATAAACCTAAGTTTATATGTGAAAGGAGTATGTACATAATTAGTTATGTAGATACTATACTTTGAATAATGTGACATGTGCTTAATAGAGGTTAAACAAAATATTTCAGTAAGGAGTATAAAGAAATTTAAACCAAATAAAATGTAACAGACTAATTCCATTAATAACATAATTTTTCTGAAATCCTAATGTCTTCGACTAAAAGTATTTTTTTATCAGATGATTTTAAAACAAATTTTTATTTTGGTATACTGTATTACAGTATCTTCTACTGTCGAACATGGTAATCTAAATGTCTCCCTTAAGGTTTGACTAAAAGATCTGGGTGAAAATTAGTTGGCCAAAGGAAAATAACCAAGGGGTTAAATTTTAGCTGTCAGGTATGGGTTGAATACATTGGGGAAGGAGAGAAGTATACCATAAGAAAGAGCTCTTTCCCAACAAAGAATGACTAAGAATATTCAGCATTTTACAGCAAGTTTTTATCTTACTATGCTTTTATAAATATTATGGTAAATGACATAAACTTTCTCACAAATTAAAACAATAGAATTTGAATAAGTTGCTGAATTCCCAAAAATTCCGGTTTGGAAGCTAAAAAAACATTTTTTTAAATTCTCATAGCCAGATCTAGTAATTGTATTCAAATTTTATTAATTTGAATTTAAAATCAAAACGTTTATTAGTGTATAATTTAAATCAAATCCTAGTTGCAAAAAAGGGGGAAAATGAACCTAAAGCTTAAAAGTGAAAAATGCTTACACAGTTAACATTTACCTTTCCCTCAATTTTTTTTTTTTTTTTTTTTTTTGAAACCGTAAATTGCACTTGTCTCAAATTTTGTACTATAAATTTAGTTGTGATTTAAGTATAATTAAAGTTTGAGCAAAATCAGTTAAAATGTTTGATAAAACGAAAGTCAATATTAATTGCTTTCTTAAACAACATTTGAACAATGTGTTTTCAAAATCTGGTCATTTGTGTGATACCTTACAATTTTATTGTTTTTTATTCAAAAAAATCTTAATTTTCGAGAGCATAGTTCATCTCAGAAAACCTTGAGAAATATGGAAGAAACATAGTGCAAAAGATACTTACACAATTGCCTGGATGACCAATTTTTTAATTCATGTATGTGGAGCTTAGTGAAATTAATTCATTTGTGATGAAATAAGTTAATGAGTGAAGATTTCAATAAAATCTTCGTATTCACATTCCTGACAAGCTCGTCTTTAACTTAAGATTGATCAGTTTGTTTCTGGTAACAAATTGAGCTATTTTCCACTTTTCTCAGGGTCAGAAAAGTTGCTCTCAATTTAAACATAGCTTTCTTAGTATTCGAGGGTACTCCAAATTTGAGAGTATAATTATAATTATAATGGGAGATAGATTTAAACACACCTGATGACTTAAGTTCCAGGACATCTTTATCATCCTCATCTTTTATATTTGTGCTGTATGTTTGAAATTCAATCAGAAAGTGCCATTAAGCAGTCAGTTTCATTAAAGTGAATAATGTTTCATTTGATTTTTCAATACCTCTTAACACTTTAATATCAATTATCTTCCCTTGAATTAACTTTTTGATATCCTAAAGAATGTTTATAAAAAACTATTTAGAATTTTTTTAGAAGCTAAAACCTCTAATTTTATAAAGTAATTCATCTTGAAATCCATATATATAAATAAGATCGTAAACTAAAGATTTTCAAAACTTATTGTTTACGATTTATTTGTTCTACAATAAATCTAACTATGAATGCTTTGTTGTTAAAACTGCACTTAATATATAATCGATTTTTAAGTATTTTCTCTTATGCAAGAAGGTACATAAGAGATAATAAAATGAACAGTATAAAATATATTCAAAATATAACTTTGATAGACAAATTTTTAACGAACAAACAAATCATCAATTGTACCCTTTCTTCTTGTCTTCATTTGAAATAAAAAACACTCTTTTTACTAACATTCACTTATAATCTCTTATCTCTTATAATCTCTTATTATATTAACAATTATACCCTCCCTTCTTCTTATCAATTACGTCCTTTCTAGTGGTATACATACAATTGTACCCTCTCTTCAATTGTAGTTAGACCTCTCCTGTTGTCAATAATTAGTTACACTTTTTTGTCTTGTTAACAATCCCATCCTTCATTTCTTACCAACAATAGAATTTTGAAGTAAAAAATTTAGCTTTGTAATTTTATAACATTATTTTTTTCAAAATCAGGTTATCTCAGTTGAATATCTGTTGTGTAAACAGTTTATTCATTTATTTATGTTTACTTGTTCACTAAATATAAAATGAAAAGAAAATATTTACTAGACCAAAATATTCAATGTTATTTAACTATTATAAACACAATTTTTTAATAATGTGTGTAAATTTTTCTTCGAACCAAATAATTTAACCAGCACTAAACATCCATAAATAACGTATTTTAACCATACTTTTTATATGGATTTTTAAAAATAAAACTCAGTACATAATTATATTTATTTATTTAAAAAAATACCTTATTCTTTATAAAGTTATTTCAAATAAGCAATGAATCAGTGTGTATCTTTTTAAATAATTCTAACATTAAAATCAGTTTTTTTGCTGAATCATAATTATTGAAAGCTAAGCATGTTTTAAATAAATATGGCAATTTAAAAATGTAGGTTGATTTTTCACGCTGCATGAATGCCTAAACTTTACTTTAAATAAAAATATTATTTTTTTATGGATAGAGCGCTTTCAAAACAAAAAGCTAAAATGAGAAAACTCCTTTGCTTAAGCTCTTTGTAATTGTGAATGAAGCATGGGAAACAGAACTGTTAAACAATATGCGTTATAAAAAAAATTAACCTAAAAATGCAGATTCGATGCTAAATTTGGCTGTAAAATAATACTGTACAATCAACCTCCCTGAGTTTGGCGGCAATCAAAGGTTCCATGTACTTGCAGCAGCGAAGGTTCATTGTTGATGGCGACAATTAGTATGACTAGTTGTTCTGGATTGATTGATTTTGAGGTTATTTTTGTTTCAGTTTCTCAACATGGCCAGTGTGTTCATGAGGATATTCAACCTCATCTGTATGATGCTTCTGATTGGCCATTGGTCAGGGTGTTTACAGTTCCTGGTGCCCATGCTGCAAGGGTTTCCTTCCAACTCATGGGTCGCTATTAATGAATTGCAGGTAGGCCTACAAGAAGTAATAAGAACCTACTTGACATAATGCTACTCATAAAAATAAATATATAGAACATCAGATCTTACATTAAATATGTTTTACCATACTCATTTAAATGATAATTTCATTTTTCTAAAGGTATTATAGGTATCACATGGTACTTAAACCCACGGTATATAGATACACGGTAGGGGCCACGCGCATGTCCCCCCCACCACTTGCCGGCTGAAGTACGTCATCGAATCCCTGATCGAATCTAGCTCAAACGTAGTGTTCAGTAGAAAACAGTTTGTAATGTTAGTGTTAGTAACTGTATTATAGTAATTACAATAATAATTCCTTATATCTAACATTAATAACGCTGTTAATTACTTTACTTACTGAATTCGCTCATTGTCAAAACGGAAACTTTTTATTTTATACAATATTACATAATTTTAAAGTAAAGTAAATTATAGGTCAATAGCTTGAAAAATTCCAGGTTATTTTTTGTTTGAAAGTTAAAAGCACATCATACTATGAATTACGTATCTGCGGATTTTCCGTGATAATTATGTAGTTGACTGTGAAAATGCACATCTCAAATAAAAAATTAACAACAATTTAAGTAGCAAATAGGCGTATGCCTATTATGCAAACAGTAAAATAAAACATACGTATTTCTTAGAACTTATGTTTCAACACATATTATCTGAAAAAATATTCTTAAAATTAGTAACATTGCTTTGTAAAGCCACATTTTTATTTTTAACTGAGGCCAGTTCTTGTAATGCAAGTTGAATTTGTTCCTTCAAAAGTAAATTTTCATTTCTTAAACATTTCATTTCCTCTACAGAGGCATTATTTACAACGATATTTGTATTAAAATTACTGACTACGGAAGGGTGGGTTTCACTTACAGAATTACACGTTACAATTGCACCAACGTCATTTCCATTTACAGGTGATTTACCTGGTAGATTTCCATAGGACTCGTCAATAAGTTCTTTTAATGTTTCTTGGTTTTCACGTTTTTTAATCCTTGCAGCTCGTTCAGAATTGATACATTTATTTTCAACGGTGGGAATGTTAAAACCTGGAATGACACCGGATTTCAGCTGTTTTTTAGGTTTCGTATTTAGTAATTCGGATTTAAAATCCCTTCCGAAATCATCGTCATTAAAATAAAGTGAACAGACTTTAACATTATCAAAATTAAAATAATCTTCTCGTTTACACACATGAACCCACGCTTTTCTCAGGCCTTTGTCTTTTGGAATTCTGTGAAATGTAATTCCTTTCCCTTTACAATTCTTATCACTATTATAGCAATTGGCAATAGCGCAATTAGGCATTGTTATGCATACACAATTATACAACAGCAAACATATTTTTTAGGATTCAAAACATAGGCTAATTAAATCTTTTCTTACACTTATTAAACCTCGACCACAAAACACAATTATCACCTTTTATTTACACAAAAAAGACCTTTTACTTAAAACAAACACTGACATAAACACACCGAATCTCCAACTACATTTACAGAACACCGCATTGTTAAACGGGAAATTACAGAATGTAGCAGTGAAGATTCAGTGACGTCACGCGCGCGGTAGTCTATTGCGCACACCCACCGTGGCCCCTACCGTGTATCTATATACCGTGCTTAAACCATCGTCTCCTTCTCTAAACTACAGCTAAAAAGACTAAGACAATTACAAAGGCTGAAAAATGCTAAAGTTACAGCCAAAAAGACTAAAAGTGCTGATACTCCACATGTGCCAGAGTAGATTAAAGTTTTATATGGATAAGATTCAGAGGAACTGGAATCAATAGTGAGTGTATTGTTGTAGGGATGTACAATAAAGTTTTAACTGACATGTTGAAGTTTTAAATTTGAAACTCTGAACACAGATCCCAATGGAGAGGAGGAAAATGATTTAATTAGAATGAAAGGAGTTGGTAGCCTTGCTCAAGCTACTTACGACTACTTCTATTTGTACACCACCTATTTCGAACTCTTAAATCATATAAAAATTAACCTGCTAGTAATTAGCTGTAATAAACTATAAATTTAAAAATATGCCCTAATCAAAGGAAGAATTCAGTAAAATATTTCTTCAATTAAAAAAATTAAACAAGAAAACTTAAAAACAAAGTAATACTACAGACCATGTTTTGTGGTACAATGACTGTGTACTTTAACTGTGTACAGTTAAATTTGTATATTTTTGCTCTACTGATGCATGTCAGAGTAACAATGTAGCTATTGCTAGAATTGATGTTCCATATTAGTTAAGAGAGATGCATATTTACGTTAACAGTTTTATATCATTGTTCACTGTTTAGCTTACCTGTTTATGAATAGAAATCATTTTGTGATGAGCAAAACAAAAACAATATTACAGTTCACATAAAAGGTCAAATAATAATTTTAACACAATAATAAAATGTTATGTTCAAATTCCTAAATAATTTAGAAATGTCAATGGGGTTCTTCTCAAATATATCATATTATTTTGTAATAGTCAATTATTAGTATTATGTTTTACTTCTGTTTTGAAATCACGAGTCTGTTAATACCATCAGTGGTGGTTAACATTGTCTTATTATTCATGTAAAGAATAGTGGCAGTTTTAAGTATAGAAAAACCAAGTAATTTCAAATACAATAACTCTGTCCAATTCACAGTTTCCCAGCTTAATGAACAGACATAATCACATTATTGCCCCTGGTTTTTCAAGGACAGCTTTTTACAAAAGCTCTGAGTAGGGGAGAAAGAAAAATGGCACTATACAAAGACCAGAGTGGGGAAGATGTCTCAAGCATTAACACCAAGCAAACTCTTCCTACTCTACAACACATCTTGGCCTCAAAGCTCTTATAAAAGCAGTTGAGGTGTTCTATGGATATGTACTAAATAATCAACCTCTTTGTAGAGGTGGTTGTGTATGTGTGAGGCTTAACCTTGATGGTAAAATTGGTTTTTGAATGGTGGATGGAATGTTGTGTCAGTCAGCTTGTTTTACTCTCAAACATCTGTGTTTTATTGTTTTATAAAATCATAAACATTTTAAAATATTGTTAGAACATACAAGCTAATTTTTTGTTTATTTCTCTAAAATTAATTTTATGAAAAAGTAAAATTGTTATTGGCTTTGTTTGTGTCGTTTTTTCTACCAAATCTCCAAATAGAATAGTATGTTCAGAACTCTTTGTCAATTGTCTTAATATTCCATCTAATTCTTTGTCATCATCAATCTGATTAGCTTTACAGTCTATATCCTACCTAAATATTTACTAATTCCCATTATCCATTTTCTTACAGGAAGCCTTCTGGCTCGAGCAGTACTCGTGGGCTTTGTTCAAGGCCATGTCACATATGTTATGTATAGGTTATGGTCGTTTTCCACCACAATCGCTGACAGACATGTGGCTGACCATGTTATCTATGATCAGCGGTGCCACATGTTATGCTCTCTTTCTAGGTCACGCTACCAATCTAATCCAGAGTTTGGATTCTTCAAGAAGACAATACCGAGAACGAGTAAGTAATACCAGCTCTGCTTAAATAACTAATTAGCTTGTTATGTGATAAAGTGGTTGTGGTGTGCACTGGGGAAAATAAACAGAAATATTTTAAATAATTACCCACTTGTTTAATTATTTGTCAAAAATTTTTACTTATTCATTACTATCTTTGATTTGAGCAATGGCACAAATGTAGCTACCAATTTACTCACCTGGGAATCTTCCTGAGGATAAACTTCAAATTTCCTTTTTCAAAGAAATCTCATTTACTTTTTTAATAAATTCTGAACAATTTGCTTTTCATTGTCATTAGGCTTCTCTTAGGAAAAAAAACTTAAAAAAAAGAAAATATTTTGAAATTTATTTAACTCTGCATCAGTATATTCATTTAGACTTAGTTTAGTTAGTGCAATATTTTTTTTAACTTTGCTTCTAATGCAACTACCATATTTTACGAACTTTTTTTATTTTATATTTTACAAACTAAGACATACTTTTTTCTTGGAAAAATTGCCTCCAAAATTAAGGTGCACCTTACACTCGAAATTAATATGAAAATGTCCAGTGTTTGATTTAAAATTACTGCCAGTCTTAAAAATGACCATATATTAGATGCCGCAGGAAACCTATCTTTATCTGGCAACATTGGATTCAACTGGCAGCAGCATTACACCGATGCAACAAAGATGAATTTGTGGGGATTCACAAACTTGCTAACACTGTCCACTTTCCGCCCCACTGTCACAAACCCAGAACATTGGGGACTGTGATGGCCTGTAATAAGTCCACATTGCAAATGGTCCAAATTGTAAATGCTTGAAAATGGTCCATAGCAAATGGTCCAATTGGATTTTCTTCAACGTGGACTTTTGCAACAAATATTCTATTTCTCTTGTAAAAAATCACTTCTGTACATAGTCTAAAACTAAATAACTTGTAACATAGTCAGTTACAAATTGTCCAAAACCAATCACAGCATAGATAGGCTTACCCATGGGCATTGCAATAATCATAAGGTTAAAAATTGAAGAGGTGCTAAACGCACATGTAATGTGTGACTGAATATAAAAGTGTGAAATCTAGCAGTGAAAAAATGAAACACAGAACAAGTTAAACTGAATAATAAAACAAGATATAATTTGCTGCTATATTAACTAAGTTTTTACGAACATTCTTGTCTAGCCTATAATGCATCATTGCAGTCTATAGTGCCAGTGAATTTGAATTGAAAGTGATTTTTGTTATCGGTAACAATACAGTATTTTTTTTAGTAGCTACTTTCGTAATGGAAAAAATTAAAATAAACTAAGAATTTTTGTTTAGTCTGGCTTTGCAATCTAATATAATAAAAATGGTAAACAAGTTATTTTTTCAAAAAATTTCTTAAAAATTAAGGTGCATCTTATAGTCCGTAGTGTTTTATAGTCCATAAAATATGGTAGTTATTTGTCAGAGTTAGTATTTCAATGAATTAAATCACTATTACTTGAACTACTCATATCACACAAAAAACTATTAACAGCCATTGTCCTCTGAATATTGTAGAGAGATTAAAATGTACAATAATTAAACTAACCCCCAACCTAACTTTACACCTACCCTCTATAAGCAATGATTTAAAGTTTTTTAAAGCAATTTTACAAGAAATAAAAATCTTAAAAATAATCATCCAATATCAATGATGGCTTGTAGAGTCTCACATGGAAACCACTTGCAGCACTTAGTGAAAAAATATTACAAAATAAACGTTTTCCAGTATAATTATGTCACATTTGATCACTAAAGCTTTTGCTATGGTAGCATTTCATACTTGAGGCTTTGAATTTTAAAGCTAAACAAGACAATTATTTTCTTCAAACTGCCTATTAGGTTAGTTAATGAGTTTTAACCAAAACAGTATGTTTTTTAAATTTCATTTTAAAAAAGGAATATTGATTTTATTAATTAATTTTAACATTTTCCATCTTTATGCAGTTGTCTAAGGATGATTCATTAGCTATTGTACATATTTTACCTACCTTATGGTAAATCAATTGTTGTAGCCAACACTTATGCTTTTGGATGTATATGAAGGCCAACATAAGTCAAGTCAAAGAACCAGCTCACAACTACAAGTCTTTGTGAATGCATGTGTGTTCAGGTTTGGCTGGTTGTGGGTTTTAAGTTTGCACATATTGGTTTGTTTGTTGGTTTTTGTAACAATTTTTAATTTGCAAGTCTTAAAACTTAACTTTTATTGTAATAGTTTTTTTTTAACATTGGCTTTTTTAACATTGGCTTCATTAAATATAATTTTGAATGTAGTTGTAAAAATCTGAGTGTTTTAAAGACTAACAATTTTGTTCTCAGGATGGATTGATTGGATTAATTTTATTATCAATACAAACGTTCAATCTACATTTGTTATATTGAATTTTATTATGAAGTTACTATACATCAGAGAAATAAATCAAGTGCTGTAAATGACTGATAGTTTGTTTTTTGTATGGATTTTGATTATTATATATTATCGCATGCGCATGCACTGAACATGATAGTTGACCAGAATAAAACATTGGTGTGTTTTGTGAAGGTCAAACAAGTGGAAGAGTACATGGCATACCGGAAATTGCCAAGAGAAATGAGACAAAGGATAACAGAGTATTTTGAACACAGATATCAGGGAAATTCTTTGATGAAGAAGCAATATTGGGAGAACTTTCGGAAAAACTGCGTGAGGTAAGTAGGAAATTAAAATGATTATCTGTATGAATGTGTTGAATGTGAAGGAGTCCAAGGGTAGCTCCTTAGATGTTTCACTGAAGAGAGTCAAGAATACAGTTTTAAATAATACCTTAATATTGTCCATACTTTCTCAAATACTTAATAGCTTAATAGCTTTAAATGATCAAAACAAAGCATTGGTAACTGGTTTAAGCTATCTGAAATGGGAATGATTTATGATGTCCAGTTTTACAATCCCTGTACTGATGTTAGTCAATACAATTTAAATTAATTTAATAAATATTTTAAATTACAGGATGTTACCATGAGCAAATTATTAGAGAAAAGGATTTTGTTTAAGTACATAAAACAAATCCATAAACCGTAAAAAATATTATAGAGAAAACATATGTTGAAGAAAAAAAATGATCAATGTTGAAAATTAGTTTACAATTATTTTCGAATACCAAAATAAATATTTTTTTTAATTTATATTTCTTTAAATGTTCTTATTCTTTCATCCAAGTATTTTAATATTTGTAGAACTATTTTATTTACTGAATCTTTCTTTGTTTTTAAAATGTTTAACATATTATATACTAACATTATATTTACTATGTTACCTTTAATTATGTGTTTTTTTCAAATTCTTCAGTAATATATAGTATTCAATAATTCTTAATTATTTTTAATTATACGGTACTTAATAAAGAATGTTCAAATTAGAGAGCACAGGGTATAGAGGCTATACATATTTAATGACCAGAGGTGAGGCTGCCATTTGTTAAGGGATAAATGCCTATTTAGACTACTATTGAAACAATACAAAAATATAAGAAATATTTTTCAAATACTCTGCAGTTTGACATAATTAGGATTAAGAAAATATTCTCGTATTTGACTATCAAAATATTTATGTGAGCTGTTGAAATTTTACCTCTAAACAAAATTTATAACCTTCATTCTTTTTTAATAACTGTAATGTTAATAAATATTATTTTATTAAAGTTAGAATTATATTTTGTTGAGTATATACATCTGCATTTCTGTACATTTGCCTTTCGTAACTTCAAACATTTTATATTTATTGATGCTCTTCAGAATCCTTTCATTATCAAAACGTTTTACTGTACTGCTCCCATATTAAAAAATCTTGATAAACATTTTCAGGCTTTCAAAAGTAATGTCTGCTTGTGAATTTACTTGCTCGTTTAAGAAGTGGTGCAATTAAATAACCATATTGGTGCTACAAAACATTGTATTGATTATCAACTCAAGGTGATAAATCACATTAAAAAGCTTAACCCCTACAATATACTATACTCTCCTTGTCGATCCTTGAATACTTTATACAAATTATTCATTGTTCAAAGCAGTGCTGGAAGTCCACTTCCATCAACTTATTGAGAATTTCCATCACTTTTACTTTCATTGCTTCAGCACTGTAAAATCTTGTCTCCTTAAGCTCCGATTTAACCTGAGGAAATAAAAAACCATAACAAGGGGCTAGGTTGGGCAAGTATGTTGGGTGGTTCCATAAGGTGATTTCACAATAAATGTCTTCACAGACAAAGCAGAATGAGGAGACACATTGTTTTGGAGAAACATCCAGGAATTGTTCTTCCACAAACCAGGTCATCGTCTTATCACTCATTCACGAAAGACTGTCAGAACCTCTAAATAATAATGTTGATTGACCATCTGATCTTCAGGGACTGTAAAATCTTGTCCCCTTAAGCTCCGATTTAACATGAGGAAATAATTTCACAATAAGTGTCTTCACAGACAAAGCAGAATGAGGAGACACATTGTTTTGGAGAAACATCCAGGAATTGTTCTTCCACAAACCAGGTCATCGTCTTATCACTCATTCACGAAAGACTGTCAGAACCTCTAAATAATAATGTTGATTGACCATCTGATCTTCAGGGACTGTAAAATCTTGTCCCCTTAAGCTCCGATTTAACATGAGGAAATAAAAAACCATAACAAGGGGCTAGGTTTGGGCAAGTATGTTGGTGGTCCCATAAGGTGATTTCACAATAAATGTCTTCACGGACAAAGCAGAATGAGAAGACACATTGTTTTGGAGAAACATCCAGGAATTGTTCTTCCACAAACCAGGTCATCGTCTTATCACTCATTCACGAAAGACTGTCAGAACCTCTAAATAATAATGTTGATTGACCATCTGATCTTCAGGGACTGTAAAATCTTGTCCCCTTAAGCTCCGATTTAACATGAGGAAATAAAAAACCATAACAAGTGGCTAGGTTGGGCAAGTATGTTGGGTGGTTCCATAAGGTAATTTCACAATAAATGTCTTCACAGACAAAGCAGAATGAGGAGACACATTGTTTTGGAGAAACATCCAGGAATTGCTCTTCCACAAACCAGGTCATCGTCTTATCACTCATTCACGAAAGATTGTTAGAACCTCGAAATAATAATGTTGATTGACCATCTGATCTTCAGGGACTGTAAAATCTTGTCCCCTTAAGCTCCGATTTAACATGAGGAAATAAAAAACCATAACAAGGGGCTAGGTTTGGGCAAGTATGTTGGTGGTCCCGTAAGGTGATTTCACAATAAATGTCTTCACGGACAAAGCAGAATGAGAAGACACATTGTTTTGGAGAAACATCCAGGAATTGCTCTTCCATAAACCAGGTCATCGTCTTATCACTCATTCACGAAAGACTGTCAGAACCTCTAAATAATAATGTTGATTGACCATCTGATCTTCAGGGACTGTAAAATCTTGTCCCCTTAAGCTCCAATTTAACATGAGGAAATAAAAAACCATAACAAGGGGCTAGGTTGGGCAAGTATGTTGGGTGGTTCCATAAGGTAATTTCACAATAAGTGTCTTCACAGACAAAGCAGAATGAGGAGACACATTGTTTTGGAGAAACATCCAGGAATTGTTCTTCCACAAACCAGGTCATCGTCTTATCACTCATTCACGAAAGACTGTCAGAACCTCTAAATAATAATGTTGATTGACCATCTGATCTTCAGGGACTGTAAAATCTTGTCCCCTTAAGCTCCGATTTAACATGAGGAAATAAAAAACCATAACAAGGGGCTAGGTTTGGGCAAGTATGTTGGTGGTCCCATAAGGTGATTTCACAATAAGTGCCTTCACGGACAAAGCAGAATGAGAAGACACATTGTTTTGGAGAAACATCCAGGAATCGTCCACAAATCAGGTCATCGTCTTCTCACTCGTTCACGAAGGACTGTCAGAACCTTGACATAATAATGTTGATTGACCATCTGACCTTCAGGGGCCTAGTATACATAGACAATTCAAGCTTGCCAAAAAAAAGAAATCATCATGGCCTTGAATTTTGGTTTGCTCATTTTAGCTTTTTTGTTTAGTGAGTTAGGGCTCTTCCAATGCATAGATTGGCACTTTGTTTCAGGGTCATAGGTGAAAAAACCATGATTCATCACAAGTAATCACTCTGACTAACAATTCTGGATTATTATCAGTATTGTTTAAAATGTCAGCACAAATGTTCATTCTTGATTTCTTTTGTTGTGAAATGAGAAGTTTTGGCACCATTTTTGCACAAACTTTCTGCATGTTCATTGATTCATGCAAAATCTAACGGACATTTTCTTTTTTAATTCCTGAGATTTCAGCAAGTGTTCAGGCATTCAGACGATGGTTTTGCAGATCAGTTTACCAATGTTCGTTTTTTATGCTGGGGCCTTCACAATGTAGATCGTCTTTGGTCATTTCACATCCTGTCTTTTAAACCACTCAAATCTTGTGTACACAATAAATATTCACTTTTGTACACTTTCTTTATCATGGCTAAAGCTTTTGTAACAGTTTTTCCCAGTTTCCCAAGAAACTTGAGGTTAACTCGTTACTCCATCTGAACACTTTGAATTTTCTCGATGAGATGCAAGGACTATAATGACACTTGCAACAGTGAGACTGAGTGACATATTACTATGCTCATCAAGCTGAGGCTGAGGAAGCATGAGCAGGCACAGACATGTTCAAACTTGCCGTGGAACACTCTTTGCCAGTAGCAGCACCAGTCTGGTTATTTAACTGCCACACCTCATATATTTTAACCCCCTTTAATTTTAACTTATATATTTTTTATTTTTTTTTTTAATATTTAACCACCTTCCTTTATCTTCATAATGTGATATTTTCATTATTTTTTTCATTTCTTCTGGTATATGTCCTTCTTTAATCAAATGTGTGACATAATTTGAACCATTCTTTTGATATTTAAATTATCTTACATGTTCATTATATCTTGTTTTAAATTTTCATTCCATTTGACCTACACACATTGTTTTGTATATACATTGTATTTTATAAACCTTACTTTTGCTCATCTTTTTCTTTCATTTTGCTTGTTAATTTGTTTCTTAAGTTGTTATTGCTAATAAAATCTTAAGAAACAAATTAATGGACAATATTGATAAACAAATAAACGGATAGTCAGTAGATAAAATGTTGATAAAGAGTTAAATATTAATCTGTATTTATTACATTTTAATTTTAAGTCAACTTATTCGTTCAGTATGTGTCTGATAGTACAGAGTACCAGTAAGTTCAAACATATGTAGAATGAAATTTATTTGCTAATGCTTATGCTCTCAGTAATAAATATATTTTCCATCTTTCATAATAGTCACAGTGTAAGTAACACTGTGAGCATATATATCATATATATATATATATATATATATATATATATATATATATATATATATATATATATATATGATTAGTTCCTATTTTAAAAGAGAATATTTTCTTTGTGGATGGTTAACAGATAATTTAAAGAGTTTAGAAAAGAAATACTGTACAATTTTAAATTTATAATTTTGTAGAACATTATTTCAATATTTCTTTACAATATTGAGTATAAAACAAATATGAATTGCCACTGAATTAAAACATTGCTAACTCCATCACACTTGTAGGAATAACTTTGATATTATTTCATATTTTGCGCTCTCTCTCTCTCTCTCTCTCTCTCTTCCCCCTCTCTCTTTCTCTCTTTGAAATAACTTTGATATTATTTTGTATTTTGTGTCCCCTCTCTCTCTCTCTCTCTCTCTCTCTCTCTCTCTCTCTCTCTCTCTCTCTCTCTCTCTCTCTCTCTCTCTCTCCTCTCTCTCTCAATTACATGAATTAAAATAGCTTAGAATATGTTTGATTACATATAAACAAATTATTTTATTTGCAGGATGTTATAAACTATAACTGTCGTTCTCTCGTAGCGTCGGTGCCTTTCTTTGCAAACGCCGACGGTAATTTTGTTTCAGACGTTGTTACAAAACTTCGATACGAAGTCTTCCAACCAGGTAATTAGCCTAATTTTTATTTACTGTATTTTGATGTCAGTTATTTGATTTTTTTATTCCAAGAATAAATAAAGTTTTGAATTTTTTCTAATCATGCCAAAACATATTTTTTACATTCATGTTTTCTTTTTGGGTTAGAAAATGACTATTATTCGGGCTAAAAAACATTAGATGTAGTAACAAAAAGTAGTGTAGTAAGTTCAAAACATTCTGCTATATTCTAGTATAAATATTAATTAAATCACATTTTACACTATGTTTCCAGGTGATATTATTATAAAAGAAGGTACAATTGGTACAAAAATGTACTTTATACAAGAAGGGATCGTTGATATAGTAATGGCAAATGGTGAAGTCGCTACCAGCCTGAGTGATGGCTCCTACTTCGGAGAGATCTGCTTATTGACCAACGCTCGCCGGGTTGCTAGCGTAAGAGCTGAAACATATTGCAACCTGTTCTCACTCTCAGTGGAACACTTCAATGCAGTGCTGGACCAGTACCCACTAATGAGGAGGACCATGGAATCTGTGGCGGCAGAAAGGTATCGTAAACACCGTGCTCGGCAGGATGCACTTAAGTCTGAATTAAGAGATCAGGACAAATCAGAGGACGAGGACACGGATCTATGACCACCGCCATTGCAATATTTATTAAAATAATAGGCTTTATTTGTTGTATATGAAAGTCACAAACTTTATCTGCAACAGTCAGTAGTTAGTATATAAGATCCCCTAGTAGGTAATAACTGGACAACTTGTGTAATGTTTTTCAAATGTGGTATTCATATTAATTTTGTAACAAGTAATTGTTGGGAGTTGGACAGTAGGCAAGTCAAAAGTCTCAAAAGGAAATTGGTTAGAATTTTTTGTATTTTAAAGCACTACTTGATTGCCTTACAAAACAATGAATAATACGAGGGTTGATCAAATATAAACGAGACTGATTTTTTTAAAAAATTTATTGCTTACAAATTATTCTTGACACAACTTATTTTTCTACATAGTCTCCCACACGAGTAACACATTTTTCCCACTGGATTGGAAGTTTTTTAATTCCATCTTCGTAAAAAGTTCTCGGGCGTTCATTGAGCCATTGGAGCATGAAGGTCTCCACCGCAGAAGCGTCTTCGAAACGCTGGCCTCCAGGCGCCTCTTTGAGTGGCCCAAACAGGTGATAGTCGCAGGGTGATAAGTCTGGACTGTATGGGGGATGTTCCATTGGTTCCCAGCCAATTTGATCGAGTTTAAGCCTCGTAGCGTTCGCCGAATGTGGTCGGGCATTATCGTGAAGAAGAATGACGTTTCTCGCCGGTTTAGATTTCCTTTTCCTACGAAAAGACTGTTTTGCGGCCTCTAAAACATCGCAATAATATTGTGCATTTATTGTGCGTCGTTGATGGAGGAAATCGACGTGAAAGGCGCCTTGATTGTCGAAAAATACAGTGGCCATTACCTTCCCGGCCGACGATCGTGATTTGGCCTTCAGAGGCGCCCTCTCCCTTCTTCCGCCACTCCATACTTGCCTGTTTCGACTCGGGAGTGTAATGGTGAAGCCATGTTTCGTCACAGGTGACAATCCGGTTTAATAATGCCTCACCATCTCGTTCAAATTGGGTCAATAGTCGCTGGCAAATCTCCAAACGATTCCGTTTGTGAACGTCGGTCAAAATTCGTGGAACCCACCTTGCAGATACTTTGCTGAGTTCCAGGTTTGATGTAACGATTTTTTGAACGCTACCATAGCTCAACTGGAGTTCATCTGCAATAAATCGCAGCGATATACGTCTGTCTTCGTCCAGGAGCTTCCGAACAGCATCAATGTTTTCGTCCGTGACGGAAGTGGTCGGGCGACGATCATGGCTGAGGTTTTCTACTGCTTCCCGTCCTTCGGCGAATTCCTTGTGCCAAGCAAAAACGCGAGCTCTTGACAGGGTCCTGTCCCAGTATTGAGCCGTCAATCTACGAAAGATTTCAGTCGGATTGACCCCCTCCTTGGCGAAAAACTTAATAATAATTCTCTGCTCCACGGAAACGTGCACTTCACTCTAACTCATTGTATAGTTTTATACTGAAGGGTCCGAACGGAAATGTTGCCCGTCTACGCCCGTCCCAAACCTCCCAGGCTACCTGAAACCCCACCCTTTAGAGTTCAATGTCCAACGGAAAAGTTTTTAGAAAGTCAGTCTCGTTTATATTTGATCAACCCTC
This sequence comes from Callitettix versicolor, assembly GCA_022606455.1. Classification (NCBI taxonomy): domain Eukaryota; kingdom Metazoa; phylum Arthropoda; class Insecta; order Hemiptera; family Cercopidae; genus Callitettix; species Callitettix versicolor. The sequence goes on from CM040187.1 coordinate 2,216,604, forward strand.
GTACTTAAAAATAAATAATTTTATATCAAAAAAAGTAATATTATTGCAATCATAATGCAAAAAAGAAGTAACGTATTAAATTTAACAATAAATAAAATAGGAAAAATGTTATATTTAAAGTGTATTATAAATCTTCCTTCTATAGTTTTCTTCAATCAAAGGTAGATATTTTTTTTAGTTTCTATTTGTTGTACATAAATTGGAATTTCTTTATATTAGAAATAGGCTAATAATTAAAAATTAGTTACTTTGCTTTTTCTTTAATGTTCCCTGAATGGTTCGAAAAAAATAATAAATATTTAGAAAAAATGTAAAGTTCTAGGTGGTTCAGAAATAAACAAACAAAGAACCAGAAATAAATTTCAAGATTAATATATTTCTTTTATCCCAACATTGTGCAAATTATGTGAAATTTCGTCTGTATGAAATTCCTTCCTTGATAATTGTTGGGCGAATGTTTTCTACATTTTTAGTTCACAAATTTTCTTCATTGTCAAACAATTTTTGTATGTCTTAACACCATTAAATTTTAGCAGAAACTATGAACAAAAACTTAAACAATTTTTTTTATTAAATAATACCAAACCGATTTTCCAAATGACAATTTTAAGTTGTTTGTACAAACCCAAAAAAAATCAATAAATACAATCCTGGTATCATTTGTATTGTTGTACTCATATCATTTCTACAATCTTCAGTATTTTGAAATATATTTTTATTTATATTAACTTAATCAAACTAAGTTATTACACATTATTTCGAAATATTTATTTTATTAGTATTACAGTGTATACATAAGGTTGTTTAATTTACCACACATAAATATTTCTAATTGTTTAAATTTTTGGTTTTGCTTTAATACTTCAGTTGTTTAGTTTAAGTAGCAAAAATCTTAATTCAAAAAGAACAAATTAAAGCAATACAATTTTAAAAAGAGAATCAATATACAATCAGGCAAATATCACATTTTGTGTTACGATTCTTTCTTCTAAAATTTTTAGAAATAGTTAAATTTATTGTTATTAATTAACACTTTCATGATGAAAAAAGACTGAATGTAGATAAATTTAAATTGTAAATATATAATTTTGTAATCTATCATTTTGTAAAATTTTAATTTTATTGAATGTTAGTTAAAATTCTTAAAAGTCTTTTCAAACCAATACCTTTTTGGGACACTTTGTTGGGTTGAATTTTAGTTTAATTTAAACTATTCCTTAGTATGTTTAGCTGTTGAGCATGTTGTAATGAAAATCAAATAACAAATAGAATAGTATAGATTGTTGTAGTTTAGTAAATTAACAAATCATTTTAAAATCAAAACTGAGTAATAGATGCAGGTTTTATCAGCTAATGAGTTATGTGAGCTGATTTTTTTTTTAATATGAGATGCTGAAGGATAGTTATTTAATATCTTGTAGCCTATTATTGTAAGTCACTGATAGGACATGCCATAACATTTCTTTGCACAACAATACACTACTCACATGATGTGGAGGTTTAAAATGTTTTAACCTAACTTGTAGGTTCTGGAGCTCATTAAGTTCACTGTAGTCGGTTTAAGGTGAAGTGATAGGAGTACACAAAAAGCTCTTAAGCTGACGTGCCGGGGGCCACAGAGCCTCTGTTAATCCCCCCCTCCAAAAAAAACTAACTTATAAAAGTTAATATTCCTTTGATTCATTATTTACTACTACAACTTACTAGAAATGGACAGTTTATGTGAATAAATATATTGACAGAATTCAAAAACAAAACTTTGAATGTTTTTTACTACTTGTTCATTCCCACAAATATACTGTATATAAAAGATATCCTGTTAATATCACTGATTTATTCTCTATTCTAACATTATTCTGTATTTTGTATGTGTGCTGTATATTTGATATTAAGAAATAAACAGTTTATAATTAAAAAAGTATAAATAAAACAAATATTTGTCACATGTTTAACACACATCATTAAACATGCAGCATTATTGTGATTATCAAAATGTTAATTCACTTTTTAACCGTTGAACAAAATCAAACTCATAATTTTGAAAATGATTTTTAAAAAAACGATGATATCATATCAGTGGTTTAGTGATACAATCAGTGGTTTAGATATTAATCTTAATTTCATTAAAGGCACTTAAATATAGGCTTTTGAATTCAATTCAAAAATCTTAAATAACTCTATCAAATAATACTTTGATATTATCTAAATAAGCTGAGAAAAATAATATTGGAAATTGCCAGAAAAAGGCAATAAAATGTTCTTAAGATTTAGTTTGTCTTTTTGCTTTCTGATGCCATGAAGTTATGCAACAATCACTGATATTCTAGTTTGGTGCAATAGAGGGATGTAAATATAGTAGTAATAAAATTACTATTTTTAGAATTCTACTTAAATCTTTTGCTTTTAAATTTTTTGGTAGGATTTCCATTGTTTGAGAACAATCATTGTGTAAGTTCTTGGTATTGGAAAGGTAAAATAGTAAGTAGACTATAATTTGGAAATCTTTTGGTTGACAATCTTTTTTGCTAGTTAATAGTCCATCTTCTCAGTTGATCAAAATCATTAAAATGAGTGTTGTTACCACTTCCAGAAATTACAAAACCATTTTTATGAGACTGAGGAAGCAGTATAGGACTATACACCAAAAGTACCTCTATTTCATGTCTTAAATTTTATAAAACATATTGTTGTTTATTATCAATTGATCATGTATTAAATAAAATCCACTCATAGCAACAGTAGCATGTCATATCAAATGTCTCAACAAATCACCTACAGGTGTAAAGATCTTTAAATTAATGACTAAAGTAGTAACCTTTATTAAATCAAAAATTATTGGGAAATTTTATTTTCCATTGGCGATTGTGGTCAAAGATTGCTAGTTCTGCGGTCAAGGTTTGTGACAAATTATAAGTGTGCATGATTCAGTGCCATCTACAGCCTGAAGTAGTTGTCAAAGCATGTTTGTTTTATAAGATTTTGATTGGCTTAATAGTAAGGTCGTAGCCTAATATACAGTCTCTTAACTTAATTCAGAATCTTGTGACATTAAAAGCTGTCACAGCAAGCAGCTCTTGTTGGACATTTTATTGCAAAGTTATTATTTCAGTATACTTGCTGCTGTGATTGCTTGGCTTTGCAGCAAACATTGACTTTTGAGCTGTGTGACTGTATATTATATTTGTCTGTGGTTAGACCTTAATTTACTTACGTGTTAATATTAATAATCTTGTGATATCAAAAATTCTGTATTTGAATTTTCTTTGAAGTGATAAATTTTCTATGTACATTTTTAATATTTATTTATACATAAATATATATATATATGTAGTTTGTATTTATTATATAATAAGAAAGACATTCAACTAGAATCTTTTAATTAACTTTAAATAATTGCAGAAACTATTAAGCTATTTTATGTTTTGGTTCCTTTTTTGACCACCAGGACAATCTTACTTTTATTGGCATTTGAAAAATTATTTTTTTAAGTAGCATAATATGACCATCAATATGATGTTATTGCATATTTTAAGATAATAGGTTGTGAAATTGATTTTACATTAATTAATTTTTTTATGAGTACTATTATGCATAGTTTTATTAGTAAGTAGTAAGGTTTCACAAACATATTCCTATGAATTTGTCACTATGCATATATAAGTTACTATCATGCATATAAAAGAATTGACATATTATGATAATATGATTATATTTAAGTGTTATAGATTCCTTAAAATTTTATTTTTTGTTTATCTGCAGAGCTCAAAGACTTATATTGCTTGGCTTACTTAGGCAGAACATCAATGTTTGATTAACTTTGCATTCTTTTCTTAGTTCTGTAGTCAAAATGTAAGAAAATGAGTCAGTTATATAAACAATAATTATTTGCAATTATTTTATAAAGTTATTATAATATGTTATTGTCATAACAGTGTTATTTTCAAAACAAATTATTTACAAAAATAATCAAGGTAGGTACCTATTGTACAATCAATTTTTGCAAAATATGTCATGTTTGGTGTCATATTAAAAATATTAATAAATAGCTACCATTTTGAAACTTGTAGAATAATTTTATTTTTGTATGTATGAATAACTACGTATGAACTACAAATGAAATAACTACGTAAAATGAGATATTATAGACCCTCCTTCAGCAAACAACAGCAAAGTTATTAACAAGGAAATAAAACAAAGTATAACTTGAAACTTTTAATGTTAAATAGTTTTCAAATACATTACAGCAATGTGAAAGTGTTCGCCCTATTTGTCTTTATTTTACTAAAATTAATTTTCTCAGATATAAAAAAATAACCTTTTTTCTTACTTTGTTGTATTTGAACAGTAATACTAAATATTGTTTGTAATTTATAAAGTATTAATGAAGTTAGTATCTAATATCTAATGGAAGTAAGAATAGAGTACAATTATTTAAATTTAAATAATTTATCAGTTCATTGAAGAAAATCTTTACCTAAGACTTGCTTCTGATATAATTTAAAATACTAGTTACTAAACTAGTATTACAAGTCTCATATCAATAGCTAGTTTTTTCTGAAAAGTACAAAAATAAAATACTTGTTTCTATTCAAAGACTGTTACTACCTAACTTAACTACTTTTATTAGTTATTCTGTACCTACACTATTGCCTAATGTAATCTTGTCATTTACCAGATGAAATCTACCAACCTATTTATACAATAAAATAAAGTTTACAAGTAAATATTTTCCAAAATTTTAGATACAAATATTAAATATTTCTAAAATATTTATATAATATTTTAAGAGGCAAATTTTTCAAATACCAGGTTAAATCCAACTCATCAGTTTATGTGAAAAATGTATTTGGTAGTAAAAACATTTTGTTATGAACATAACTTAATTTTAATTATAAAAATATTTTTTCCTGCAAACATGTTTTAACATGCATCTGCCCTAAATGTTAATTTACTTTCAGGCCAATGTATAAATTATTATTATTATTTTTTTTATTATTATTATTATTATTATTTTTGATAAACCAACTTCCAGATCAGTCATAGACTACTGGAAATAACAACTTCCTGTAGGCGTATTTCATATATAGTCAAGTACAATTAAATTATTTAAAATATATCATAAAATCTGTCTGAATGGTTGAGTAATGCATTGAATGGTTTTCAAAATGCATTGTTTTCTTACACCATTGTATATTATTAAAAGTGAAGAATCAAAGAGCCAGAATATATTTTTAAGTTAGGAGTTTAAGTTACAGTAAGAAACTACAGTTTATAATTAAGATACAAGTTTCAAGATAGTAGTAGCTCTTTTCACTTGTCTCTGTAATAATAAATTTTGAAAATTTCAAAAAAAACACTAGAAAAAATATAATATTTTATATTTAACTTATAAAATTAACTTATTCTATACTAGATAACATTACCATAAATTCTAGCACAACTAATATTAAAAATATAATTAGAATTAATTACATTTACACTTTTATTTTCTTTAATTTTACTATTTGTTTTTTTTTTCAGTAAGCTTTATTTTTTTTAATGTGTTTTATAATCTGTTACAGTTTTGTTATATTCTTCACTTTTCAAATTTGCATGTGTTAGAAAAATGTAACCTGTATTGTGATATGAAAAGCTTGTTGTTATCTTTAATAAATTTTTGCATTTTACTCTTTTGTATCTTTTGTTTAGTTTGACTGGTTTTTTTATAAATGGAACAAATTGCATTAATTTTTTTTTTTTTTTTTTTTTAGTTATAAATGTTTACTTTTTTATTAAATTAATTTCAGCATGTTCAGATTGTTATTTTGTATTCTTGGTACAAAGGTAAACAAACATGTCAATCCTAATAAACATACAACTGATCATGAGACCAAGAATAATTTTACTTGTACAATTGTCTTGAAAACCTATAAACATAACAATTCAAATGTTATTTTCATGACAAAAGAGCACATTATTACACATTGTGGCCAGTTTTTGTCTGATATTTTTATTGAAGGATAGACTGCCTTCATTTTGAACATGATTAATGTTATTCTTCAATTAAAATAGAAGTTAAAATATATGAAAAACAAGCCCTAACACATATTTTACAATATTTTTTACTTGTGTTTACAATACACAAATTTCATTTCTTTTGTTAAACTGCATTTAAAAAAATGAATGTAAAAAACTTATGTCAAACAATTTTGTTTTGCTTCAGTGTGTTTTTTTCACAAGTATATTGTTTCCTCCGTAATAGAAGCAATGAATTTTAATTTTTGCTTAAGTAAATTTCCAAAATCAAATTAAATATTTTAATGAGTTAATTTCATATTTCAAAAGTAAATAAAAAGTGCAACTTCTACTTATTTTTATAGGCCTAGTGCTTGTTACACGAGGAAGCAATCTGCTATTTCATTGGCTGTGTATTTTTACATGTGCTTGCTAGTTTGTTTTGTTTTTTGTTTTTTTACAGACTGTGCATGACTTATTCATTAATTTTACAAACAAACAAAAAACTAAAATTAAAGTCAATAATTTTGTATTAGTTGAATTCATTGAGTTTTCATTTGAGCCAATTTTTAAAATCATTGAAAATATTAGTATATCTTTTGAAAATATTAGTTTTGAGAATGATTTGTAAAATTAATGTTTAAAGCTAACCATTATAACTGTACTTAAATCATGAAGCTGCAGACTTTCTAAGTAAGTACCACATATATTGTATGCATGCTTGTTTTAAATGTATTTAATTTTAAAATAAAACTGTACAAACCTTATTTTGAAGGCTGCCTTGTTGCATATGTCAAGGCATTATAGTGCATCACATGGGCATGTATTTGTGCTTGTGTGTTAAATTTTAGGTACTTTTAAAGTCTCTTACGTTTTAATGCCAGCACTAATAAAGAAGTATACATTTTATTATAGGCGTATCTGGGATGTTCAAATGAACAGGGGAGTTTACTACTAACTGACAGGAAGAGTATAGCATAACCCTCAGTTCAGTGGGAGGGGTCTGGAGGAAAAATTTTAAATTTAGACACATAATTGCTAACTTCAAGTCCATATGTTGCCAACTTAAGTGACTAGTAAGAAATAAAAAGGTTTAATATATTTTAGTTATTCATATTATGATCTTATGAATTGTGGTTGTTCAACTTTACTTTCAAAAATAAATAAATCATTTTACTAGATAACTATTTTAGTTTTATATGTACCATAGGAGCACACACTTTAGGTGAAAATAATATTTAATTGTCCAATTAAAACCGTGATTGATTTTTTGTATTTTAATAAATAAAAATTATGTTTATATTTTTAAATAAAATAAGATTTTGTTCAATAAAGTAACACTAAAAATTATTCAGCACAAGGCTTGTGTTGTTGTACTGTCTGTACATCTACAATTATATTTGGTAGTACATTTCAAACAGCACATACAATTAAAGTGTACAGTTCAGTAGTTGTCTTCTTTATTGGTTTGTTGTCTGACAAAAAATCATACAAATTTGCTAAACTAAATTGTATGATATAGCTGGACTATTAAAACATATGTTCAAGAAATCTTCAAGATTTTTTTAGTTAATGTTGATTACAACCTTCAAATCACTCCCTGGGTACAGCTATGCAACCTTGCTATTGTATATTTCAAAACCAAATAGTAGAAAATATCATTTTCAGTTTACTTTTGTTATCTTAATAATATTTTGTACATGAATTTTCGACAAACCTAAATGATTACTTATTGAAAGTTTGGCTTGTCTTCAAAATTCAACAAATGACCAAACATTTTAATATATTAAAATGTATACAGTGGCAGTCATCTTTACTTTCACGTTAGTCTAACAATAGTGTTCTTCAGTAAATGTCTATTTAATGTGGGCTCTGCTTCTTTGCCATTGTCTATAACCTACTAGAAACATTTTGTAATGAAATTCATATACTTTCAAATTTTAAAAAAGGTAGGGCTTAGTTTATAGTTTGGGGAAAATAAATTTTACTCACATATACATTACTATACTTTGAAATTTCTATCAAATTTTATTCTTTATGAGATTTTTCAAGTTTTGTAAATGTTTTGTTGTAAAAGTTTGTAAATATGTTTGAGAATTAGTGTTTGTACAGTATTATTATATTACATTATGTCCTTTTTTAATGTGTGAACATTTTTTTCTAATTTTTTTTTATTATAGTCTTTAATAGCTTTTTTAATTAATTTTAAATATTTTTAAATACATTATATGATGCTGTTCAAAAATACCAATATAATAATAATTATTATTTTTTTATAAATATTTATAGTTGAAATTTAAAAAATTAATATTTTGGCATTTTTTTACCAAACCATTAATGCCCTAAACAAACTAAGTTTTCGTTTATAATTTCTCTCTTTATATAATTAACAAATAACAAATATCTTAATTTAAAATAAAATTAATTTTGCTTTATTTTCTGTACACAGACTGAACAAGATCGGGAAGAACCCGAACTTAGTGTCGCATCATGAAGAGGAGGAAGAAGAAGAAATGGGAAGCGATAGTAAAACGATCAATGCAGTTGTGAATGCCCTATCAGAGCAAGCGGACCATGCAAATACATCGGTGGAGTCAGTTGGCAATCGTTCGTTAATTAGTGAGTTAGGGAGAAGTCTGCATATACTGACAGCGAGTTTACCTCGACCGAAGTCTGAGAGCAACTTCACAGCAGTCCAAGAATTACCAATGAACCAGCGACCGTCGTTCCATAAATCAGACTCAAACACTTTCCAATGACGTCGATGCTCTCTTAATTAGACTTTGGACTCTAGTGAGCCCTTACCTTTACACAAGCAACGACAAGAAGTTAGTGCCACTGATGATACAGTATTTCATTTTATTTCATTCTATTGTTCAAAGATATTTTGTCATATTTTGATCTCCATTCATATAATAATATTTATATAATAATGACTTAAAGACAAGATAAAATTTATTAAAATTTTTAGAGCTGAGGTCACTACAATAGTAAAGTAGGCACTGTCAACAACTTAAACAGAGTATTATAATTACATTTTTCACTTTAAATGTCAAAACAAAAATTCTAAAAATGTTTCCATACAAATGTGCTTATCTCTCAGCACCTAAAATAATGGTATTTTCTTTGGAAAAGAAAATAATTAAACTTAATTTTTTTTAATATGTCTAAACTTTAAATTAAGAAAAAATACAACAGAAATTGTATACATTAATTTATAAACACATTTTTATTTACAAATTAGGTTAGTGAAAGAGAGACTACATAATACAAAATAAAACATTTTAATTAAAAATATATATTTTGATTTTGAGAAAACAATGACTATAGAAAGTTGACAATGTTAGCTTGAATTTTAATCCCAGAATTTAAAAAATTGCATACTTAAGAGAACAAGGGAAGCAGAGAAAAAAATATGACAAAATTTAAAGCAATCCAATTTCCAAAAGTACTTACAGTTTTTGTTTTAGTACAAGAAAAATCTTAATTTCACTACAGAAGTCACATTCCAAAGTGCATATAATTTACTGTGCCATTTTATTGACTTTTTCTAAACTAAAAGCTACTCTATTAATAGTTGTTATAAAATAGATTATTTTTAGTTTTATAAAATAATTTTAAGAATTGTTGAAAAATAGGTAAAAATGTAAATTGATAGATTGCATATTTTATACTTTCACTACGAACTCTGTGTAATGTATTTAGGTGTTTGTTAATGGTTTTAAATTATCTATGGCAATATTGTTTAATGTTAAGACGCTTTCGTTGCAGGAAAGCACACAGTCCTCTGCAGGATGCAACTAACTAACTCTGGTTCTCTGTATATTTCAATGTGCCTTTTTAAGAAATGTTATTGCTGTACACTATTCGTGGTTTTAATTTTATGGTTAACTTTATCTTAATATTTACGTTATAGTGCTGACCAAATTTATTCACAAAAAAATATGTTAATTATTTATCAATGAAAACAAAATTAACCTGATAGATCAACACTTTTTGTAATTGAGCACTCCTGTTTGCTTTAAAAAATAATTGCTAAGCTCACATTCCTATTTTAAAAAGCCTTAACTGTCAATGAACACATTTTATCAACTTTAAAGCTTAATGACATTTGATAGGAAAAGAAAACACTTATTTTTAAGGGGTGACACTTTTTACCCTTTAAAACATTGTCAATTGAATATATGTTGAGTTTTTTTTTAATGTGTCAAATAGAAAATATGATTATTGAATTAAATTTTCAGTTAGGCTTAATAATATTTTCATTATTTAAATATTTAATAAATAATAATTTGAAGCTTTAGGATAAATAAAAATTATTCATGAAAATGATTTTTACATATTTTTCCAAAACTTTTACAAGAAAATTTATAAACTTTCTGTTCTTAAAATGCATAGACATCCAATTTTTTTACTTTGATTTCAATACTAAATTAAATGAGGTATAGTAATTTTGAAATGATTTTTTTCAATACCTTTTTGTAGTTGCTCCATTAAGTGTATATTAAATGTATATTAAATTTAATTTTTTAAAGTGCAAAGGTTTTTACACAAATTATTTGCAACTTGTAAATCATTAAAAGCAATTTCTATAACAATTTATTATTTGATTTCTTCTCTGTTACAAAGATCTAATTAGCATTTATATCTAATTAGAACTTTATAGTTCGGAATTAAAATTTAACATAAAACTCTTTAATTTTAATTTAAAAAAATTGCATTTTTTAAATATTTATTCCTTTAACAAAGAGTAACTAATATAATATACTGACATTATACAAAAAATTAAAAATGTTAAAGATAAAACTGCACAACATTCCATTTTATACATTGTTTGTTTGAAACAAAATAAAAAAAAGAAATTTTAAAATACTCATTGTTGTACAATAATAACTTATATAATTTTTAAAATATAAATAACGGGAATTGAATGTAAATAGGTATGTTATAGGCTACATAAACTTACATAATATAATAATTTAACGTGTGCATGTGGAATCTATATTGAAAAGAAGAATCCAGAGTTAGTTGAAAATCCTTTATGTCATTTAAGTTTGTAGTCTCATTTTGTACAAAATTTAAAAAAATGTTTTTTTAAACTGAATAGAATTTGTAACCATAATGGTTACTCTAAGAAATGAAATTATGTCCGGCTAAGGAGGGAATACATTCTTACAGGGTGAAAATATTTACATATTCCAATTTTATTGTACAAAAGAGATTTAGAAATTATTTTTGTCTATGCATGCTGTAAATGAATTTCACTTAATATATTGGAGCTGTGTTCTCTAATTTTGCTGGCAGTGTTATTTTTTGCAGGCATATTTTTATAAAATTTTGTTTTATTGCTAAATTTATAAGATGGTTACTGAAGAAAATACTAGTGTTCTAGTTATGCTTCTTAAGTGAAGATTATATTAAAATAATCTAAAATAATACAATGCCATTAATAATAAGCTGACATTGATGTGAACTTTAAACAGAGTTTTAATTGTTCTTGGAAAACATATCATGGTTTATTTAGAAATTACAGTTTTCAGAATGTTTCAAATTGCCAAATTAAGAAAGTCACTTTACCAAATTTCAAGTGTGTACATCTGAAAGTATAAAATAGTTTATATTCTAGAATTATTTAGTAAACAGCTTTATTATTTTTTTATTTGTTTAATAGAAATTAATTTCCTAAGTGTCTCTTAAGATGAAAAATCCCAAAATAAAATTTAACCAATATATTAATGTTTCATATAATGTTATAGAGAAAATATCTCAGACTTAAGCAGTACAATATTTCTTTGAATAGACACTTAATTGATCTTGTCAGGGGTCTGTTCACTAGTTTGGACCATCCTCCTGTCAATATTTCTTTGTTGATATTCATCAGCTGCTCAGGACACAAAAATATTTGATTTAAATTTTAAGCGTAGAGACAAATTCCCTTCTAATCTGTATATCGAATACTTAATACAAAATTTGAAAATGTTAACACATAAATCTTTTTGCTTAACATGTTTAGTAATTTATTTAAAATTAGTTATATATTTTTGAATAATCAAAATTTATGTGAATATTCAAAATAAAACACACTTTACTAGGTTCAAATTAGAAGCTTATGCAAGCATAAAAATAATTTTGTGGGTAGATTATTTGAAATTATAGCCTAAGCAGCTAATTCTGTATTAACTAACAATTTTCTTGTGTAAGTAAATATGTATGCGTATTTGTTTTGTAAATAATTTGAACCAATTGCTTAGAAATGTCCTTAAACATATAATTTAGATTTTTAGTATACCTGTTTATTTTTACTTTTTGTAAAATTGATGTAACTGTTACTTTTCTAATCTACTACAGTATAATTTTTCTTTACTATAGTATATCTTTTCTTTAGAACATCTTATAAACATAATAAAAAGATACCTTTTACACAGTTTATAAAAATATGCCTGCCTGACTTCCTAAACAAATATTTTCAATACAGTGGGATGGTGTAGACCTACACGAACTAATACTTCTGTCCATTGCAAATGTGTACGATCTTGTAAATACTTTATCGTTTCTTTACTTTAGTTTAACGTAAAGACTTTTTGGTACTAGTGTTAAATAACATGACTACAATTATCCAAATTTTTTTAAAGCTTTATTTTGAATATATTATGGTGACAAAATGTTAAAAGGACTCAAAAATTGTCACTATAGATTTTTTTTTTAATTGCTTGTTTGTATGGAATAATACAGCAATTTTAAAAATTGCTTTTTTTAGTGAAATATTAGTTTCATATCAGATAAAATGTATGATTTGTTACTGAATAGTACAAATTTTCTACGTAAACTATACTGAAGTGTAGTAGAATAGTAAACTATTCTAAGGCACATAAGCTATCTTTTAACATGTATATAGTGACTGTTTATGACACTCTAATTGCAATTTTAATACTTTTCTTAAAATAGTGTACACAAATATTTGTAAACATCAATGTTGTGTTTTATATCAAATAAAAAATACAATTTTATACAGAATATTACAAATATTACATAACTACAATTTAATATTTATGTAGTCACTATTTATAAGTGATGACAACCTTAAAGGTTTCTTGCCGGAAAAAACACTCTAATAGCAAATTTAATACTTTTTTAATATTTTACACTAGTATTTTTAACCAAAAATTGTGTATACAGTTTTGTTTAGTGGACTGTTCCCTGTTACATCAATAAATTAAATATTTAATACATCGCAGTTAGTGAGTTTGCCACCTCAAGCAGCACAAGTGCAACTGGAAACCACGTTTTTGTACCATAGTATTACATAGTTTAGTTTTTTAAAGATTCATTTAACAACTTTCATGCAATATTACATTCATATGAAACCATGTTAGTTAGATTTTTACACAATTTACTTCCTTACAAAACTGTGTAGGTTCTTAAGTCACTTTTTTAAAAAAGAGTTTGTATTTTTTTCATTGGAACTTTATTAATTATGAAGCAAGGAAAAAAGAACCAGTTGGTCATAACAAAGAATGAATTACAAAAAAATTTTTTTTTTTTTTTTTAACGTTCAACTATTGTGCACACTTGGACTAATGCAGACGATGTGATGATTTATAGCGTATGAAAATGCCAAGCCCTGGCCAGGAATCGAACCCGAGTCCTCGAGGTGAAAGCCTAGTACGCTATCCACTAGGTCACCGAGGCGGCTAATTGCAAAACAATATGGCCTCTGAAATAAATCATAAACACAACTCAAAATCAAAAAAAAATGTTTTACAAATTTTAGTGAATTAAAAATAACATTTAATAAAATTACAAAATGTTTAATAAAAATAAAAACATATAGTTTAAGTAATATTTTTACTATTCAGTGATAAATCTTATGTTTTCTCTGATATAAATTTAACATTTCACACAAAGAAAGCAATTTACAAAGTCACTGTCTTATTCCATACAACTAGCAGTTTTCAAAAAAATTGTTATAGCGACAATTTTAGAGTCCCCACAAAAACTGTTTTGGCATAATACTCAAACTAAAGTATATTTTCAAAAAAAATTGATAATGGTGGTCATGCTATTCATCACAATTACTGATTTTTAATGATAATTATACAGTATTGTACATTTTGAAAAAAAACTCCAACACATGATTAGTTTAAGAACGCTAGAAAAAAATGCAATACCTTTGTAGAATTATATACATATATATATATATATATATATATATATATATATATATATATATATATATATATATATATATATATATATAGCTTTATATTTAGAGTGCTCAAATACATGATGTAGTCGCATTTTACACACCTCCCCTTTCGTTCCAAAGTGATGTCATGTATATTTCATTAGACACTTACATTACTGTATATTGGTTCAGAATTTTAGGCCTAAGTGTTACAGGCAGGGCCAAGTAGCCTGTCCTTGTTTAGTATTTAGATTTCTTGTTAATTCAAAATATAGTTTATTACTTAAGATATATTTAAAACTGTTTTGTAACCCAGCATTTGCATTATGATATTCCATTGGTTTATCAGTTTTTGAAGCACTCAGAAAGTCTACTTTTGTTATACTTGATATATATTTTATATTTGTTATGTTATAACTCTTTGGTACATTTTAACTGTTTAAAAATCCTGTTGAAATCAAGTTGAACAAAATTAAAGTATATAAAGTTATGCACGTTATTCCTAAACAAACCTCTGAAATTTCATTTCAGAAGCTATTAAGAATAAAAACAGAATAATATTATTATAGTCATATTTAAGTCATGTATGCAAATTCACAGTTAGTTACTAAAATATCATTTAGTTAATGCTCCAGAAATAAATGTTGGTTGGTATAATGACTAATTACATTTTGCATTCCGTTTTTAGAAAATATTTAATCAAAAGATTAGAAAATCAGATATCCCAATTAATTAAACTCTCAGTAACTTAAATGAAAGATTAATTGGAGAGGAAATGTCTGTTTTCAAGCATATAATTAACATATATTATAGTTAATTATTAGGTTATGTTGTTTACTTTTTTGTTTTCATAGTTGCATAATGATATAAATGATCTGTGTGAATTCAATAAATTTTCCATTGGGGAAAGGAGCGCATTACTTGCAGTAGTGAGGGACAGGTAATTTGAACATGAATAATGCTTTCTTTACTGAACCTAAATCTAATCTTGAATTCTTTATCTGAAAAATTAAATGAAATTAAATTCTGCTACATAATAATCCAATTACTTTAGTTAATTTTTTCACTGAACTACTATTACCATAACTTTTGATATGTTAATTCATTGCAAATAAGGCCTAAAATTAATCTATTTATTAATTAACTATAAGTTGATGCAATAAATATTCTGAAGAAAAAACCTGTCAATACTACAAATTTAATGGATAAAATTTAAATACTTGAGTAAAACCTTTATGCACAAGTATTTTTTTGTGCTGAAAAAATTTTGAAACTGCAGTTAAAATTAATATTAAATAAATTAGCACAACAAAAAATTACAAATCAAACTTTAACAATGTAGTAAATTTTGTAAAATAAAATTATTATTATTAATCTACAGTTAAAATATTTTATTGGCCGATATTGGAACATTATATTAATTGTTTAATTTTGTATTTGCAGTTAAAGGTTGTTCTAGAAATTGAAATTGATGATTTAATTAAAGATTAAGTTAAATGATGGATAATATGGCTGTTAATGGATGTTCAAGAAACAGGCTTTTATTACAGCTGGTTTCTAAAACATTTACTCAATGCTATAATAGTAAATGCTAGATTATATTTAGCATTCTGTTTCTAGAAAATATTTAATCACAGATTACCTTAATCTCCAATTAACCTCTCAAAAACTTTTTTTTAATTAATTTCAGTAAAATTGCTGTTTTAAAACACATGATCAACATGTGACATATAATTTTTAGGTTATGTTGAATGTTTCTTTTTTTGTTTCCTCTGTTATATTGTTATTGTTTATATTGTGTCATACATTTTTGAGAATATTTTTAAAATATTAAATTTTTTGGCTATTAAATTTTTTGGGAAAGTGGTAAACTCCTAGTTGTAGCATATAGCAGATACTTTGAAATTAAGCTTAAAAAGTAATGCCATCTTTACTGAAACTAAATCTAATCTTGAATTCTTAATCCAAAAAATAATTAAATGAAATGTTAGTTCTATACTTAAATAACACAATTACTTCTCTTATAATTCTTCATCTGAACTGTTATTATAATAATTGTTTATAATCATGAATTCAGTGCACATAAGACCTAAAATCAATTTATAGGGTGTTATTAGAAATAAGTAATTTAAACAAATGAAAATTTAAAGTAGATGAATAAAATTTAAACATTCGAATAAAACCATATGCGGTATTAACATAAAAAAAATTTTAATGTCACAAATCAAACTTTGATGTTAGTAGTTGTTCTAGAAACTGATATAATTAAACTGATTTAACTAAAGATACAAATGAGATATGAGATATGAGAGATGAGTTTAATGAGATATTAAATAAATTAATGACCGTTCTAGAAACTGGCTATTAGTCTGATAAGTTTGAAAAAAGTGGTGACTCACATGTGAAATATATTTATTCTAAATTCAGTGCAGTGACTTAAGTTATACATGTATCTTGATACAATATGACAAAAATTTCAGCGGTAAACAAGTATTACTCTTAATGTTAGCCTTTGTTGATGTTTTTCTTGGTAGTAAAACATTTTTAAAAGAAATCAATAATAATTTGTTTTTTAACCAACAATACCTTACCTTGTAGGTACAATACTATACCTTGTTAGTACAAAAAAAACCACATCTTTTTCAATTTGTTGGATCAAGATTGTTGAAGTAACAAACAATTTTAAATTTAAACCAATATGTTTTTACTATTATGTGCTAGTAAATTTTAAAGATTTACTATAATTGAGAGAATGTCTCAATTATTTTTCCTTTAATGTCTATAATTGAGAGAAGATATTATTGGTTTCTCTCTGAAAAATGTACCAAAGAGTTGTATTTTCATTGTTTACTGTTTTCTCTACATCAAAAGTTCCAACGGTCAAAGGTCAATTCAATATTCTGCTTTCTTATCCTGCCTTGTATATCATTAGTTGGTGGTCATCATAAATCAAGCAATATTATCATAACAGATACATGTTAAAAGACCGTTATATAAAACAAATATATATATTTATTTGATTATGAACTTGTATTTTACTAAAAAAGTGAGATAAAACTGTAACTATAATATATGAATTTAGAATTTGCAAGAAAGATGCAAAGTAAAATATTTTACCCTAACTCTCAGTTTTAAGTTTACTTAGAACTTGTACAAATTATTACTTTAAGTGGAAATAATTTATGTTAATGTGCTTGGTTTGTATAATTGTTTTTTTTTACATTTTCAATGGTTTGTGATTTATTGATTTAATTTATTAGGCTATTAATCAGCATCTGTGTTTACTCTCATTCTTTGCGGTTGTCTTCTCTTAAATTTTGAAAATTGTATCGAAAATTGTTTCAAGCTAAAATAAAAATGTTCTTAAATCTTATAACTTAAATAAAAGTTAAAAATATAGAAAATTTGCAATTTTTCCTAAGCATCATTGTTATGTTTAATATGCTAGTGTTTCTTTGTCAATCAGCAACAGATTTCTTACATAATTTATAAAGTTCCAGTTTTGTTTAGGTTAGTGTCCGAGCCCAAACCTAGTAGGATATTTAACACAAAATGTTATGTTTATTTTGTACTGTTTAACAAGAAAATCTTAATTGGTTAAAAGTATTTACTTGGATTTTCATAAACATTTAATAGTATAGTATAGCTAGAACTGCAAGACTAGAATTTTTGTGTCCTTAATATCTATTATATATTGTACCAAAATATTTAATTATGTAAAGGCTTCTACGTGATTTATATAAAATTGATTGCTGCACAAATATCAAAACTAATTGTCTTCAATGAAACATTTTTTATGAATTGCAAAAATAAAGTTTTTTTTAAAAACAATTAAAACATGATATTCTGGTTATCCATTACCAGAATAAAAATTTGCAACAGTTATGCTCTAAAATGTTTTAAGTAAGACACTTTATTATAAAACATTATTTCACACAATTCAGTATTATTGTTTTTTTAATTTCAGTTTTTATCACCACTTTTTATAATTTAAGAGAAGACAAACATTTTTAGATGCCTTGAAAAAACTGAACGAATGAGGGTAGCAAAGTAAAGCATATCAATTTTCCATGTATTTCAGCCATATTGTTATTTTAGTCCTCTTTTTGTAAAAATACCTGAAACAGCTGATCGAGTAAACTGGTTAAGGTTTAGTGAGTGTAGATTGTTTTACTTGCTTAGGTCAATGCCTTTTTGATTTCTGCTTCTAAGTTCGAAGATTAATTTCTTTCTGAGCGGAGGAAGGACCTTATGCCTCTCCACCAGTGCTCGTTCTGTTTTGATTTTACCAAAAGTGCTCATTGCTGTTAAAGACATATTGCTGAAGAGATATTATAATGTAGTTGAAGTGAGAAGAATTGCTTTTTATCTAGTTTTAAAGAGACGAACATTGGAAGGCTTCTTTGGAGTGAGCTCCACTTTATTACATAAGCTCTGTGATCTGTCGCCTTGTTTAGGGCTGATCAACCTGTTGTCACATTGTTAGTTCTTAAGTTTTATTTTATTGTTCTTTATCTGTTTATAATTGTTGATTTAGTCTTTTGGTCTATAAGCGCTAACCAAATTCATCATGTTATAATTTAAATTGCAGGAAAAGGCTGTAAAATACTATATATAATATAGGACATTATCCTATAAAATCCAAAGTAATAGGCACAACACTAGTCCAAAAATATAGTGGTAAGCAACTGAATTTTTTGTAGGACTTTTATTAGTTTTGAGATTCTGTTTGTTACACAGCCTTATATTAGTGTAAAATGTTTATTTTTTTAATCTAATCAAATCTAGTACAAAATATTTTCAGTATCTTTAAAATTGTTGAACATATCAAAAAAAGGAAATGATTATGATGCTCACTATAAAATACCACATTTATTTCACTTAACCATTGAACAAAGACTGTAGAATACACTCCTTAATAGTAAAACAAATTGGATCTAAGAAGTCATAGCAAATTTTAAGATATAAATGTTGAAAAAAATTTGTGATAAGTACACACTTACATTTTTTTCCTTTTTATATATAAAATTGGGTAGCTATGTATTTTCTTTTTAGATTTAAAAGCAAAATTATTGTTATACCAAGAGGTATTAAGAATTAAAGTTAATCAAAATTTAACAAATCAAATCGAAACTTACAGATGGAATATTTAAAAAAAAAATATTAATAAAACATTTTCTAAATTTGTTTTACTAATATTATTTATCAGTTTCTATACCTTTGGGACACTTTTATTTACAGCTCCTCTACATATTATTGTTTTTTTATATAGATATTTTTTTCTTATTGCTGCTTTTTAATTTCTCAAGGGTAACCTATAGAACTTTTGAGATTTTTAAGGAAAATGAGTGCAAAGGTAACAAACATTTTCAACAGTAAAAGTAGTCTTTAAATAAGTAACTATATGAAGGTATTAATTAGTCAAGAAAATTGAAATAAATAAATCGAAATTACAATTAAAAATATAATTACTTAAGTCATAGCTTGCAAATTTTTAAAATAAAGGGTTCAATTTAAACAAATATTGTATTTTATCTCAAAGGAAAAACAGTTTTAATACTTAAAATCTAGCTACCTGTCCGGTTCTTTAAGCATCACCAAATTTTTGGTTTTGTTCCTAAATTTAAGTTTACATTGGTTGCTTCATCCTTTCCTTAAAAAGGACTGCTACAGACAAAATTAAAAATATTTAAAGCAATTAAAAGTTAGCATAATGAAGAAAACACAACATGATCAGTAAACCACATAACTGTCCATAGGACTCTCCGTCAGTCTCAAGAATCCAGGTTGGAGGATAACTTCAGCATTCATTTTTTGAGATTTAAAAAATTATACATTTTATTTTTAAAACTACTAAACTGTACTTCTTTTCATGATAAAATTTCATAAAATATATTATAAAATTTGAGAAAACATTCTTTGATTAAAAACATAATTATTTGTTTTCAAGTATAATTATTCAATGTTAATGATTTAAAATTGTCAACTTTCAAACAATAAAATTACATTTTTTTAATGACTTACTTATTTAAATTAAAATTTTATTTTAAATCCATTTTGGTTATTTTATATCTATTAAAATTAAAACCACTGTAGCATCTGTATTCGCAGTAGAATTTCAAATTTGTTTGCTAAATTACAAATCTAGAAGTATGCAACAAATCCTAAGTACATATGTGGTTTTAGCACTTATTCTGATCATTTTATAATTTTTTGCTTCTTTTTAGTTTTTTTTTTAATTCAATAAAAACCATGTCAGCTAACTAAAGTATTTTAACTAATCTATTATACAATTAATCTATTGTATTTATTAAGCCTTGTAATATTCTTTCTACACAGTTATTTTGTAGTTATGTCATGTTGTAATCTTAAAGAAGAGAAGGGCCTAATTAAAATAAAGTAGCTTCCAGAATGTGACGAAGTTTGATCAGCTGTTAACAAGCAGTAAAACTATTACAAATTAGTCGTTAATAAAAAGACTGTCAACAGTTTTGTTATAATCCTTGAAGGAAATAAAGTGATTATAGGCTTTCAATGTGGTTCCTTATTCTGTTTTCCTTCTTTAGGGGTTTAAATGCACTTTAAAAATAGTTTGTTCCTTTTAGCAGTCCTTTACAACATAGGCACTGTATAACATACAGTACTAGGTACTTCAGAGGCTGAGAAATAGTAGTACTGAATAATCAACTTGCTAATGATTAATAATGAGCAACAAACACTATACTTAAACTTTGTCAGTTTTTTTCGAGTATACAACGTTTTAAACCGAATAAACTGACAATGTAATGTGAAACAAATAATATTAGTGAAGATACATAAACTTAAAACAAAAGACTGATGGTTAAAATTAAAAATAAATTACTTCAGCTTAAAGTTAAAGTTAAAGTTATTAACATTAATGAAACAGTAAATGTGTTAAGTATGCTGGTATAATATACGAGGTGTGTTCATAAAGTAACAAGAATTTTTGAATTTCATCTGCTTGGAAAGTCCGATTGTCAAAAAAATTTTTATTATGTTGGTATACATGCCCTTGAAGTATGATAAAACTTTCAGCTGTTTTCATTGTTGACTTTGTCTGTAACATCTACTAAGGTTAGACGTGTTTTTATGAGCTCGGCAATTTTCGTTTGTTAAAAGAAATGATCAAAGAATGTGTATCAAATTTTACATACAAAATGGAATAAAGTGTAAAAAAGTGTGTGAAATGTTAACAAAGGCCTATGGTGAGTCTGCTATGAGTAAAGCAAGAGTTTACGTTGGTATAAGTGTTTCCAAGAAGGCCGTGAAAACGTTGAAGATGACGAACGCCCTGGACGCCCAAGCACATCAACAACCAATGAAAATGTGGAAAAGTGAAATAAATGGTTATGAACAATCGCCGAATCACAATTAGAGAGGTCGCTGATGATGTTGGCAAATTGATTGGATCATGTCATGACATTGTTTCCAGTGTTTTGTGTATGAAACGTGTAGCAGAAAAATTCGTTCCAAAATTGTTGAATTTTGAACAAAAACAGCTCAGTAGAGGCATTCTGGCTCGCCAAGATCGAAAAAGGCTCAACAAGTGCGGTCGAACATGAAGGTTATTCTCACTATGTTCTTCGATATTAATGGCATAGTGCATCATGAATTCCTGCCACCAGGTGAAATGGTCAATAAGGAGTACTACCTACAAGTTCAACGCCGTTTGCATGAAGCAATCCAAAAAAAAACGCCCAGATCTGTGGAAAAACAATTCATGGCTTTTGCACCACGATAATGCACCAGCTCACACTTCATTACTTGTTCAGGAATTTTTGGTCAAAAACAGTACTGTAATGATGCCCCAGCCTCCATATTCGTCAGACATGGCTCCGTGTGACTTTTTCCTATTTCCAAAAATAAAGAGAACCTTAAAGGTCCGTCGTTTTACAGTTGTAGATGACATTAAATACGCATCGCTGAAAGAACTAAAGGCTATCTGATAGATCAAGTTTGAGAAGTGTTTCGAGGATTGGAAGAAGTGCTGGCACAAGTGCATAATCTCCAATTGGGACTATTTTGAAGGTGACAGCATCAATGTAGAAAAATAAGTAAATATTTTGTTCAAAAAATTAAAATTCTCATTACTTTCTGAACACACCTCATACATGCTTCTATTTGACGTGAAACAATAAAATTTACATTGTTTCAAAGTACAGAAATCAAGGTAGTACAACTTCTATGAAATGGTAGTTTTCAAGTATGGTACTAATTAATAAGCATTAAAAAATGTTTTAAATTTAAATTTATCTATGCCATAAGTTACACTCTAGTATCAGCTCTTTTGTTAAAACTGTTTTAATTTTTTTCACTGAACATAGTGGAAATTTCTCAAACAGTACATGTAACAAATTTTTTCCTGCTTTTAATCACACACACACAAGAAATATAAAATCAGTAAGTTGAAATTTCAGTTATTTTAAACATAGGTAGGCTACAAAAACAACAACAATAAAATTTTAAAAAATAAAATCTTAATGTTTTTTAGCTGATACCAGTACTACTATTAGGTTATATGATAGCCTGGTATCTGTGATACATAGCAGCTACAAGTCTCCAAAGTTGTTTTTCTTGTTTCTAAAAAATTTTATTTTTAGAGAACTTTACTACTATTTTATATTTTTTTTCAACTGGAAAATTTGTTTGGAAACATTGCATCAACAATGCAACGTGATCAACAAAAAACATAACAATACACAGTATCACATTTTTGGTTCTGCTGGATGTTAGGATGTTTTGGTTTGGATTTCAAAATGACAGTCAACAACACTTTTATTTAGTATTTGTTCCTTTGAACTCAACAATATTTGATTGAAATATGCACACTGTGTTCTATCTGTAAAAATATTTATCAATTTTTATTTCATTATTATGTTGAAGTCTATCTATTTATGTAACAACATTTTAAAATTAGAAATCTTTCATTAAAGATCATTAAGAGCTTAAATTCTAAAATGAGGTAAGTTGTTATATAATTGTTTGTTGTTTACTTACTTTTTTATTCTTTGTGAATGTATCTTTAATATTATAAGTTAAGGAAATTACAGGTACCTTACCAAAATAACTCAAAAAATGATGTAATGATATTTTTTATCGAGTTATATTATGTTGGCAATGTTATCAGGAATGTTTGTGTATTGTCAAATAATTGCTTTATTTCACAAAAATATTAAGTGTAATGAACATATTTTATTAAAAATACACATTTAATACTAAAACACATAATTAAATACACCCAATTTTTCCAAAACTTGTAGGAAAACAAGTTTTATTAACCTTTTTATAACTAAGGCAAGAATCATTATGGTCCTGACCATTGTTCTATATTATCTGTGATCCTGACTTTATTTGTTACATAAAAACTCCATTAAAAATATTTCCAGGCATACAAATCAATGTTAAATGTATCATTTTAATTTAGTACAAAATTAACTGAGAACATAATACATGGGATACTTATTAAATCGGGATTCATTACCTGTAAAGCCATTGAAATAATATTATACATTATGTACTAGTAATAGTTCAAATAAATACATAAGAGTCCTTTATTTAAAATCACAGAAAAAATAAATGTGTTTATTGAAGAACTTTCCCCACTATTGGGATATTAATTTGGTAATATTAATAGAAGCATTCAAAGTAAATTCACTATATAGTTTGAACCCACTAAAATAAAAACAAATCTGTAAGTTAAAACAAAGAATGCAAAAATATCCTAATATACAAAATTCAGTAGAGAAAATTAAAATTAATCAGCAAATTTGATGATTAACTTGACTTCATGTCTTCTAAACAATCATGAAAATAATATTTTGTCTAAAGAATTACATTTTCCAAGGATTACACCTAAAACAGTAAAATTATTAGATGGGTTAACCCTCAATGTGATAATCAGTTTCAGGTTATGTTGAAACATTTCATGGTTTCACATAATTTATAACATCTTGTAGTTAATTATAATTTCTTAATTAGCGATTTGTATTATGTAGGCCTTCAGTTTTTGTCTTAAATGAATTTCAACTACAAACTCGGATGAAAATTAGGAAAACATTTATAAATTGTAGGTGTATATCTCCTTATCTACCTTTGAGGCATTAAAGCTCTTGTGGAACCTTTCCTTTTTTTTCCAAAGGTATTCCGTATCCATTCTTGCCCACCTTCAGCAGACCTTCATTTACAGATCTTAGATGATAATTTATAGAAGTATATTTATTTATGGAATGGGGTTGCTTGCTTTATGTTTTTACTGGTGTTTTATTAAAAATTTCCATTAGTAGGTGCAAAAAAAATTGAATATTTTCTATGTTTTTTCAAAATTGCAGTTATTATTATTATTAATTGTGTGTGTGTGTGTGTGTGTGTGTGTGTGTGTGTGTGTGTGTGTGTGTGTGTGTGTGTGTGTGTGTGTGTGTGTACACTTATGACTTCTTAAATAGTATTGTATAGTTTATTAGCATTATTCAAAAGCTACTTTTAAAATTTATTTTTTAATATGAATGAAAAAAATTAAAGTTACAAAAATATAAAACAAAGTAACAAATTTTAGTTACTTTATAAATTCAAAATTGGAAATAACTATTGGAAAAAATCACATAGAGATAACATTTTATATAAACAATTTAAGTTATTATGATATAATTTTTTTTTTTTAATTTTTAAGATTATGTTCTTATGAAATTGTACAGTCTTCACAAAGACTATCATCACTTTCATGAGAGTAGCACAAGCAGGACATTGGCTTACACAGTATATAATATTATAACAAAATCAGATTCGCACATTAACACATAGTACGCACAACACTTTTGACAACGCGAGTGCACCAAATTGCCGATATACAATCTTGTCAATAGACCACAACCATACACCGACAACGATTTGGGGCTATCGATGTAGCGACTAGCGACATGGCGCTTACTAACAGTCAATCTTCATGTACAACCACAGATTATAAAACAAATTATTATACAACTGTTAGTTTTACACGACACGACCGGTTAAAATTAAAACCGTTGCGACGTTTAAGACACGTTCTTAGTAAATAGGTTTGATAGATCAGTTCATAATTAAAAAATGTGTGTGGTGTGCAGTGACAATGTCTTTTTCACCAATAGTGGTAGGCTAATTGTTATTTTTGTAGTTTGATTTCAGTTATAATAATAGTCTGATGGTAATTTAGTTTACATCGTTTTCTTATTTTATTAACGAAGTAAGGTAAATATGCAATGTAAGTTATTCTCAGTTTTTTGTTAAAACGCTTTGTTATGTGCCCAAAAGTAATAATCCTAAATATAAAAATTTGGGGAGTAAGATAAGAATCGAAAGTAATGTGACCTGCAGTAACCTCATGCCGCCTCGGTGGCCTAGTTGATAGCGTACTGGGCTTTCACCCCGAGGACCCGGGTTCGATTCCCGGCCAGGGCTTGGCATTTTCACACGCTATAAATCATCCCATCGTCTGCAATAAGCCCAAGTGTGCACAATAGTCGGACGTTAGACACAAAAAAATGCATAACCTCAAAATATATATTTTTTTTTTTTTTGTTTTAACGTCCGACTATTGTGCACACTTGGGCTAATGCAGACGAAACCTCAAAATAACTATTGTGCGAAAGTAGAAAACGTTTTTTTGATTGATAATACAATAAAAAAAATATTTTTTTGTAAATACTGAGACCTAATTGACATGGTTGTTGGGTGGAAAACCTATTTAATTAAACTATGGCGGCAGATATAAAGCAGCTGCTGCAATATTAAATAATGCGTATTAGAATGTGATAATGTACATGAGCAGTAAATCGGTGTAGGAAATCTAGTACCTTCTATCCAGTGTAAACAGCAGTGACGTCACAGTATAGTTCTTTAAAAAAAACTTGAAATCGCAGTAATCTGTAAACATTTTTTTTATAAATATGTATTGGTAATTATGCAGTATAGGTTGTCCTAGATTTTTTCGGTAATTTTTTTTACTAAAACGCTTTATTTCATGCTCAGAAGCAATAATCCATTGAAAGAACAATCCGTTTGTTCTCAGAAGCAATAAAAGTACAGGAAGCATGAGTAGTATGATAAAAATCTAAAATAAAAGTGATCAAAATATGACCTCAAAATTGCTACCACAAAAGTAGGTAACATGTTTGTGTTCGTTAAAACGATAAAAAACCTTTTACTTTTTTTTAAAAAATACTCAACCTAACTGATACGGTTATTGGGTGGTGAACCTAACTAACACGGTTCTTGTGTGATAAAAACACCTTTATTAAAAAAAAAAAAATAAGCTAACTGACTTGGTTGTTGCATGGTGAATCTAAGTTGATAAGTGATAATAACCCCTTTATTTTTATTTTTTTTAATAATACAAAACCTAACTGACACGGTTGTTGGGTGGTGAACCTATCTAACATGGTTGTTGCGTGATAAAAACACTTTTATTTAAAAGAAATAATACTACATAACCTGACATGTCGTTGGGTGGAAACGCTATTTAATTGAACTAGTGGTTATCCTGTAGCATGTTTTTGATCGCTAAAGTGGTAAAAAAACCTTTATTTTTTTAAAGTACTTAAGAACTTAATTGACACGGTTGTTAGGTGGTGAACCTAAGAAAAAAAGAGGCAAATCGCAAAGTTCACAAATAATAGACACCATTTTAACAATATTGTCATTACAAGAACGAACCAACAAAAAAGGAATTAACCTTAACATATAGTAATGACTGTCAAAATGTGTAAAACACATGAGCAGTAAATTTGTATAGTTAATAATAGTTGTGCATGACCGCAATGCAGTGTAAACAGCAATGACACCAGAATATAGTTCCATAAAAAACAGCCTAAAAGCTTAAAATAATTTAGTAAGATTATTTGTTACTAAATAATCTGTAAAAAAATTATTTTCCATGGGTGAATATGTATTAATTAGATAAATAGGTTTTTTAAAAATATTCAAAAATCACTATTTGAAAAGAACAATGTACACTGCATAAATACCTATGTATTAATTGGATAATAAGGTTATGTAATAAAAAATGTTTAAAAGTCATGGTAAATATTAAATTATATCATGTGGCCTCTATTATTTGTGAACTTTGCGATTTGCCCCTTTTTGAGTCTTTAGGTTGGAATTATTTTCATGTTGTTGATTTCTTTCTTAACCACAACATCTTTAAAGAATTGTATTCAGTTTCGAAGTGCAGCAATATTTGCATAATTAACAAGGACATGTTAAAAATTTCAGTTTCATATAACTGTTGTGCACATGTACATTGAAAACAAAAGACTAAATCACATCGTTTCATTAAATCGCTTTAGGTGGGTCGTTTTTTGAAAAGGCACGTTTAATGTTAGATGTCTATCTTAAATTTATTGCCATACGTCTGCACTTGAAACCACCTTGTCAAAGTTTACTGCAGCACCAACTCAACGTCAGTAGCCATATGGTGGTTGACTGGTATTTCTTTTGCTGTGAAGTTTTCATCAATCATATGATTAACAGTTCGAAGAAGATTGGTGGGCTGAGAACTGTTGTTGAGATTGATGAAGCCAAATTTGGAAAAAGGAAATATAATCGAGGTCGGCGAGTTGAAGGTCAATGGTATTTGGAAGCATCCAACGGGATTCTAGTAATTGCTTTTTGGTTTCGGTTGAATCTAGGGATTCACAGACGTTCGACATTATCAAACAATAGGTTCTACCACTAACATCAACTATTAGTGACTGTAGGAAGGCTTACAATTGCTGTTCTGACAGCGGTTTTATCCATATTATGGTCAACCATTCAGTTACTTTTGTTGATTAAGAGACTGGTGCACACATGAATACGATCAAAAGATGCGGGTGTGAAGTTCGACACACGTTCCCACGATTTGAAGTTTGAAAGAACCACATGTGGGATATTTAGTCCAATTTCAATACAAATATGGCAGTTATAAGCAAAGGATTCACCATTTCTACTACTTTAATTAAACAGAATTTTTACCCAACAACCATGTCAGTTAGGTACGGAGTATTCTTTTTTTAAAAAATTAAGGGTTTTTTATCTCCCAACAACCGTGTTAGATTGATTCTCTACATAACAACAGTGTAAGGTTATTGAGTATTTTTTTAAATATTACATAGTAATGTTATTATATAACATAATAGTTCCACATAGTTAAATGCAATTTTCAAAATGTGTGATTTCAATTTGTAATTTTTTAGATATATGAATGGAGAAGTCCAGTCTTATATACTAGATAAGTGAAATACAAAGCCCACTGTAGTACCAATAAGTAATGATGTTATTAACATTGCTTGTGAGCCTGAATTGTGAAATGGAGATGTAAGTAGGATTACTGTTATACCTTACTGTTATTTTAAGTATTCAGTAATTTTATAAATGTTTGTACATTAATTTGTTCTATTGTAGGTGTATGAATGGAGAGGAGCCACACTTACATTTCAGAGAAGTTCAGTACAACACTCACTGTTGTACCAATAAGTGCTGATGTTGTTAACATTGCTTGTGGACCTAGATTGTTAAATGAAGATGTAAGTAGGATAACTGTTATATCTTACTACAGTAAAGTCCCGCTTATCTAACCTTCCGTTTTATCCGACCTAACCTCAAAGAACAATATTTCAAAAGATTTATAGCGAAACCGAATGTTCAGTGCCCACCCGCCACTTTAGTGTCAGACCTTTACACGTACGTGTTATGCCTTATGCACCCAGCCGATGACCTATATTCTCTTCAAAAGAAAGAGAGGGGTCGGCCACACTTATGCCTGCTCTGTTCGTTCATTTCTGTCTTTTAGTATCAATTCAGATTCCTAGAAGAGCTGACATTTGGAGTGCATTCTGCTTGTGTGTGTTTCGTAACTTCCACCTTTTTTTTGCTGTTTTCTAAAAGATAAAAGATATTTTACTTCTCATGAGATTGTGAGATGTAGTGGCAAGAAAATGTCAAACAATTGATAAAAAAAAAATTACAAACTTTTTCGGTCAAGTTTGATCATTTGACATAGGGCCTAGTGCTCTTAATTACCCTACTGTAGTGAGATTCTGCGTGCTGTTTAATGTTTTAGTACAATACCTTTAGTAATAATACATGTAATTCAAAGTTTTTTAATGTAATAAATTCAGTTCAATACTTCTAACCATTTTTTTTTTTTTATGGTTTTCTGTGTAATCAGAATTTCCTGATAATTTGACCTGGTCACGCCCGGTTAAGGGCAGATTAACGAGGCTCTGCTGTATTATTTTTTAACTCTTCAGTAATTTTTAAAATGTCTATACTTCAATTAGTTCTGTTGTAGGTATATGAATAGAGAGAAGCCACACTTATATTCCAGAGAAGTTCAGTACAACACCCACTGTTGTACCAATAAGTAGCGATGTTGTTAACATTGCTTGTGAGCCTAAATTCCCCTTAGCATTGAGTGAGAATGAAGATGTAAGTAAGATTACTGTTGTAGCCTAGGTAGAATGTTTGATTCTAATTGAATTATAAAAACAATTTTGGATTTTTTCAGAAGTATAAGCAGAGACTTCTGGGGATTTTTTTTTAGTTTTGAGGTTAACAACTAGATGATAAAATAAATGAAAACTAAAAAAAAAATTTATTTACAAACAAAATGGCTTTAATTAATCACATTATGATTTAAATATTTATACATCAAAACACTTTACAACTTTAAACATTAATTAAATTTCGAATAAACAAAGGCAAATTCAGATTATGTTTAAATTAATCCTGATACAAATGCAAGAACACATCTATGAAAATCAATAATATTTCTCAGTCAAATAAAAAGAATCCTTATTCTACAATTAATTAAATAACACAATTTGAAGAAGTATTTTTAAGATTTATCAATTGCAGCTGAATTCGGTTGAAAACTAGAACGAAAAGAAAATAACATTAAACAATTCCTTCAGCTATTATCCTTACTATCGAAGAATTAAGTTGTAATTATCAAACAATATTAATGGGCTGCCCTTATTGTAACATATATCTCTAATCTAATAATTATTTAATTATATCCAGTTCTATTATTGAAAAGGTCCATGAGTCCTTGTCACACTTATATCTATATGCACAGTTTATAAACACTACATATTCAAGCAATATTATTATTTAGTCTCTTCTCGGGAGGGACCTCATTCAAGTTAAATAATACAAGTATGGTTAGGTCTCACCAAAAACCTTCGTTAAAGATAAATGTCAGTTGATCACTATTATATTCTTCAATACTTATAAATAACTATAAATAACTTACTTGTTTCATTATTTTGAACTTTTTTCACTTTTACATTTATTTGAAGATCAATTTAAAACTTATTGTACAGTCCCCAACATGCATCTGCACTGTTTGGTGTCTGGGAAGCGCTCCTCTTCGTTAACTGCCTTGGAGATGGCATAAACAAATGTCAACACATAGCTATTACCGGATGTAGCTATTACTTTATAATAGATTTATAAACAAATCTGTTCTCTCTCTTTCTCTCTTGCATGCGCGCACACACACACACACACACACACAATCTACCAAATTCGTACACACTCTACCAAATTCATAGTTCAGGAACGATGGTGTGTACGCATGCTCCACCCATATTCACACCTTGCAATGCAGAATTCAAGATCACCTACCTCATGTATTCAGTCAGGCATATCCCTTTTCTATTTTTTAATTTTGATACACTATGTATTTACAGATATTGTTTTCATTATTGAAATATTAGTTTTTACAAGTATTTTTGCTATTCCACACTGGTTAGGACATTATTTCCAATATTTGCTTTAAGCTACATGCTGTGACATCAGCGTTCTGGCATGGCATCAGCCATTGCCTTAAATCGTGCTTTATGTTTATAACCTGCTGTCGATAATCTCTTTTAACTTACGAATTATAACTTGCTACGATCTGTATAATGGAATATATCTGAACATTGCTTATATGTTACATTCTTTAGTTCTAAGCTGTTAAAAAACAGTTAAATGATGATGATCAGTGAAAATGTTTTATGTAAATTTGTTTTCCTTCACTGAATGATTGCTAACTGTCCACAAGTAATAAGTTTATGTGTATTGAAAATTAACAATTTAATCTTGTTTACTGTTTCTTTTCTCATGTTGGTACTGACTCATGGCTTATGTTATATCTCCATGGTATAACAATACCATAAATCATGAAAAAGTTCAGGATTTCATTTAACCACTAAACATATTGGTGCTATCATTCACTAGTATTTATTTCTCATAGAGTAGATACAGAACATGAAAGGACACAATCACACTTCACTGATATTAACAATTGGTATTTTGTTAGTGTAAGGTTGTACCTGTTCTTTAATCACAAGCTTTGAATTTTTTGTTTAGAAAATAATACACAGGTGAGAACCCGATTTTGTTAATGTAAGGTTTTACCTCTTCTTTAATCACAATCTTTGAATTTTTTGTTTAGAAAATAATACACAGGTGAGAACCCGTGTAGTGACACAATACAAAGGACTGCATTAGGTGTTGTTTGCCAGTATATGTCCATCAAGCTATACATGGATATGGAGATGTAACTGAATATGCTGCCAGAATCTCTTAGTTATGATTCTGTAACAAGCGCTGATCCAGGGAGGTGTCATGGGGGTTATGACCTCCCCCCTAAACGATGTTGTATTTATGCATTTTTAACATGTTTGAAATTGTAGTATAAAAATAAAGAATAAAATTTATTTTTTTTAATCATTGTAGTCTAAGTAATACATGATAGAGACATCTGTGTCATGGAATTAATTTCCTTCTTCACCTTCTTGCTACTTTACAGTGAGTGTAGCCACAAAAGAGCGGACCTTCTCAACATTGCAAGTAAAATTATGACTAAGAGCATTCAAGCTTTGCTCTTCATATCCATAGAGACATTGATGTGAATCTTATAATCATTAGATTTGCCAGGATCTCAAAAAGGGATTTTTATCGTTTAATAAAATGTGCCATTTCTATGATCAGTATAGCACAAGACATATATTTGTTATAGTTAAAATTTTTCTGGTGTTTGTATTTATATTTTCATTATATTTACAACTTTTGTAAAACGAAAGTGAAATTCACTTAAAATGTTTAGTTTAAATGGCTTATTTTTTTGAGTTCATGCAAATAGAATGTGTGAAGAAAGATCTGCCTTTCGTTTTCTCTTATGTACTATTCTGCAAACGTAGAACCTCAGTCTCTTTGCCAACTTTATGGATAAGTGACCTGCAGTTGAGGAGTGCTGGCATGCTATACTTGATTATATTTTTTTTTTTTTACGTCTAACCTTTATACATTGCATGGAAACATAGTATTTGACAAAAGTCATGGAATAACCTGAATTTTCTGATTTGTTTGTTCTTTGACTATTGTGCACACTTGGGCTAATGCAGACGATGGGATGATTTATATCGTATGAAAATGCCAAGCCTTGGCCGGGAATCTAACCCGGGTATTCGGGGTGAAAGCCAGTACGCTATCAACTAGGCCACCGAGGCGGTCACTTGATTGTAATGTTTTGTTATTAGATCCCTATATACAAGATAGGTTGTTTTGGCTGTAAGCCTTAAAAAAATTAACACTTTTCCGAAGTGTGACTACTGCAAGACATAAAATGATATTGATATGCCATTGGAACAACTTCCTTAGAAAAAAAAATGTCACCACTAATAAGCGGCAGACATACCTATTGACATAGTTTATACAATGCATGGAAACGTAGTATTTGACAAAAGTCATGGAATAACCTGAATTTTCTGATTTGTCATTGATTTTTGTTCTTTGTCCGAAATTTTCTGATTTTACTGAATTGAATCGGTGGTTTTCTAAATTTTTTCTTTACCTTCTTAACAAAGTGTTTAGAGGTCGGAAAAAGTGAGAATTTGTTTAGATATTTTTTAAAATGTTGAAGTTTTTTAATTTTCTTTTATATTTTAAAGTTTAGGACTAGGTCCAAATATGTGTGAATTTTTTTATTAAAATTGATTGAGTAGTTCTCAAGCAAAGGTACATTATATTAACATTATGGAGATAGGTTTCCCACTCCACTTTTTAAAAGATTAGAGTTCCATTCACTGTCTTAGACTTGATTAATACTTGTTTTTTCTCATTGTTACTTTTAGTTTGCCACAAGTAAATTCCACAGTTTTAACATATTCAAGTACATTTGTTTATTGCTTTTTATAAAAAAATGCTTATAATATCCCTTGGCCATAGCCCATCCAGGAACAAGATTTTAATGTCTTATCCTTTGTCAGTTTTGAAGTTTATTCTGAAATATAATACTATATATGTTTTTAACTTCTATGAATCCTGTATACTGTTATGAAGATAATACTTTAAAGTAAACTGGCATTTTAAAATTAGCTATTAAATAAATAACTAATTTATTCTTCAGGTCTTTGCCACAAATGTGTGGCATCAGTCTGTTGAAAAAAACCTATCATTGCATATATGCAACAATAGTGTAAATTTACAAAACACTTCTAATGGCAGTAGCAAATATGTTAACCTGCAATAAAAAATAGGTTTAAGCTATTGTATAAGTGCTAAATAAATGGAGTCATCTAATTGGATATCCATTTAATAGAAAACAATATTAATAAAAATAGTCAAAACATTAACTTTTTTTAATAACTATTTTTTCAGTAATATTTATGCAGTTACATTTATATATAATTGTAAATATACAATAATGTTTAATAAATAAATAAAATGTAAACTAAAAATTAAACTATGGCATACGGCTATATAGGATATCAAGTGGTGGATTGAATGGTATGTTCTGGAAAAACTGGGCATTGATACCTATCCAACATAATTCAGTATTTCTCTACAAGGTTCTCGCGGGTTTTGTTTATGCCCAAATGTGGTAAAAGACATATTAGGCTCTACAGTGATCTGTACATCTAAGGTTTACCACTTAACAGACTTTGAGAATGTTTATAACAAATACAAATTAAGTGTTTAGAATGGCCAGCTATGCAGGAGAGGGAATTGTTAGTGGCGAGCAGTGCTTGAGATTCCACCCTGAGAGACTGCACAACTAAAAATGACTTGAGTCTAATAAGTAGCAATGGCCACCCGAGCTGTAAGAGGATGATACATGAAAGGTACTTTCGACCACAAAGGATTAAATTAAAATTATACTGTAACACCCATTGAGAATAAAATGTAAAAAAACATCAGCTCAGCCATATCCCAACCTAAACAAGGCAGAGCTAAGGAGTCAGAAGAATACTAAAATCAGCTATAATTACTTAAGCAGTTATTTTCACGTTGTTACCTCAAAAACTTACCTCACACAAAACAAAAAGCATTAGAATTTTGTATGCAAACTAATAATAATACTTGGGGAAGGGTGAGGATAAGGCAAGAATCATGAAGGAAATCCTTACAATTCTAAAAACATTATATACCCTTAGCAACTACGGAGTGCGGCTGACACTCGGGTCTTGACTTAGCTTTCAACCACACTCCTTAATTTCTGTAATTATAACTGCTCTTTATCACTACTGCATGAAACTTTGTTTTAGGTAACAAATAGATATTAAAGTAGGCTACTGGTAATAAGAGAATTATTTCATTATTTATTTGCCCTTTGAAAGCTGGTTTATTTATTTATTGTTATAATTACATGAACCAATTTTTTGTGATAATTTTTTCTTAAATAGTATGGTAATAATCTATATACCTCATTTTGTAATCTAAATTGCATTTAATCTTTTTAAATTATTGTTAGCAATTTACTTAATTTGACATAAAGTGAACAAGGCTAGTTATGATTTTTGATGCCTCGAATGATTTGTTCAAAGTTTTGTGTATACTAACCTATTTACCATACATCTGTAGGAAAATGTAAAAAGTTGATTATGTAATTCTCAGAATTGAAGCAAATAACAGTGCAAAGCCTAAATACTGGCCTTGAATAAAATTACTGCAAATAGTATTACACTCTTGTCTTTTTTTGTTCCACTTTACAGCATAAATTATACTGTATTTAGGTCCAGTTTCTTTAATTCAGTTTTTTATGTACTACTGAAATTAGAGATATTAAACTTAGATTTTTTTTTATAATAAATAACATGAATAATATTGTACTATAATATTAACTACTTTTTTTACATGTATCATCTTTTAGGATTGGTTGTGATATTGGATTTTGAGTGACGCTAATGCATAAATTTATATTGATTATATAATGGTATATTTTGTGCATCAAAAATCTCACATTAAATTAATTATAATTAAAATTTCCTGTGTTTCCACCCGGAATCGAACTTGCACGTGTGAGGCGTTACTGAAACTACGACAAAGTTTGACCGATGTAAATATATGAAATGAATCGTTAATTTAATTTTGATAAATATGTAATAGTACAAAATCAGTTGTTTTATATTAATTCGTAACGATCAGCTGATTTCATTTAACAACTGATAAACTATAAGAAATTTCAGGTTATGTTTAACAAAAACTAGTTGTTAATTTGAAGTGTTTTCGAACAAATTAAAATAAAAATGAAGATAAAACATGATACATGATTTTTATTTTTGGTTCAATAACAATTTTTTTAATAGTCCATTTAATACAGCCAGTCCATTTAATTGAAAAGTAAATTTAAATTTTGGAAATTGGGTTAGTGTAATTAACAGTGCTATAACTGACACGTCACCAATTCACTTGTTTTAATGCTATTCAAAGTTATATATAGTTAGGAAAACAATAAAAGGATAAAAAGTAGCCCTCTCTGAACAGAATACAATCATTTTGTTTTACCGGTATTGTACTGGTTACACTGATAATCATGCCACCTCTGTGAATCAAGGACTGGTTAGATTCATAATCACTGATCACGTGATCTTGTTTTTGTTTACTTTTTTTAATTTCGTTTCAAAACCAGAATTGATCACATTTGTATTTGAAATGAATGCATTGTCATCAATACTTTTATGTAACATTAACATTATAGTTTATTAGTTGATGCGAGGCAATGGCTCATATATTATTTATTGTACCAATTTTTTTATGTTCAACATTATGGTTATACTTTCTAACCTGCATTGCTTCAGATGTACCAGCGAACTCTCATGTAAGTAGACCTAGTCCTAGTTTTTATACGTAAATCAGTATTATTATATTGAAATGGTTACATAATGTACAAATTATCTACTTTCGTGAAATAGTAATTTTTAATTTATACGGGTCATATACTTTCGATTTTGTCGAACTTTTCGTAGTTTCCGCACTTTTATATATTGTATTATCACCGTTCGGCATGTAATAAAATGTTTTGACGCAAATATTACAAAAATAGCCAAAACAAATGGCAGTGCATATTTATCATTTAAACTGGTTACGTATTATATATCAGTAATAAAGTAGGCCTAATCTGGTTGTTATATTGTTTGTGAATATTTCAGTATGTCAGGTTAAGTTAAATTGTTTGTGAATATTTTATAATGGTTTTTAGCAATTTTTCAGGCAATAAATTTAACTATATAATTGCAGTTTTAATACAAGTACCACACTTGAACATTTTATTTATTATTTTTCACCTAGATGTATTACACACTTATTTCAGATTTTTTAGAAAACTGTGGAAAGGTGGTAGGCTACATTAAGGGCTTATGGCATTTTATAAACTAATCTAAAGTCACTTTATCTAGAATACAATTCTAATTTTTAGCGGAAATAATAAAGTTATAACACCTTTAGATTAACAATTTAAATCGAGCACTTTTGCTAACCTCAGTTACATGCACAATACCAATTAATTTGTGATAAACACTGTTTGAAACCTATATCAGTGTTCAGTTTTCATTTATTGGTAATCATATAGGAACAACAGTGATTTAGGTTTTTAAAAAATGCTCTTTTTTAATTGCATTTCAGT
Organism: Callitettix versicolor; assembly: GCA_022606455.1. Taxonomy (NCBI): domain Eukaryota; kingdom Metazoa; phylum Arthropoda; class Insecta; order Hemiptera; family Cercopidae; genus Callitettix; species Callitettix versicolor. The sequence continues at coordinate 2,253,707 of CM040187.1, forward strand.
TAGGTTCTAACTTGACTAACATGGTACATTATGCAGGGAAATAAAGTCAGTGTTTCCTGCTTTCCTATAGGCCTAAAAGACTGTAATATAGCTAAAATGGTATGCATGGAAATAAATTAAATTTTCATCTTTTCTTGTTTTTTCCAATTTTATAAACATGCCATTTTGTTGTTAGCAAACAAATATGTGTGTGTGTGTGTGTGTATATATATATATATATATATATATATATATATATTATTATTATTATTTGCGTATAGACCCTGTTGGATTACGCAAAGCACTCCAACTCATGTCTTATTCCTTCTAATCCTCCACACCTCCCTCATCCTGTCCCCATGGATCCTCTTCCGCTCCTCCATCTATTTTACCCCTGCTCTCTTTGGGATTTCATTCTCTGGGACCTTCCAACCGAGCATCTTTCTCCTGTATGCGTTCCTGTCTTCAACGTCTGTTGAGTCTATTTCTGCGTCATGTAGGTCTATTCTGACTTGTGCGATCCACGACGTTGTTGATTTGACTCCATGTATATACTTAATGATTCTGTTGGCAAGTCTTGTTGTTGTGAGTCTACTGATGTGTCCATAGAACCTAAGCCTCCTTCTTCTGATATATATATATATATATATATATATATATATATATATATATATATATATATATATATAGAGAGAGAGAGAGAGAGAGAGAGAGAGAGAGAGAGAAATAATAAATAATAATATTATAGAAAAAGTTGCTTCTGATGGCTAAATAGTAAACAATTAGAATTAGGTCTACAAAAAAATTTGTATAACAGAATTAAATGTACCATGTATTAAAAAATTGTTAATAGTGTGGTGTGATGGGTAAAAGTATGTTTGAGTTAGTATTTTTTTAAAATAAATTGTCATTTCGTTTCAGATCAAGAAAATAACAAATAAATAATAAATTTTTATTTAAATATCTCAGTGGTTTCCAAAATAAAAAATGGCGAAAAATCATTGACAACAATCATCATAGCAGCTTTCATAATTAAACGAGGTAGCTGTTAAAGTGCAATTAAGAACACTACTCACAAGTGGTGTCATTTTACTTGGTTGGTCATTTACCCTCAAATGTACTAAATTACAATTTGGTAATTCAGTTGTTGCCAAGTCACTCTGTTCTAGATAACATGACTAGGCTATACCTATAATGATAAATACACATTTTTTTTCCAGCTGGTCACCAAAAATAAGCTTTGTTTTATTAGCCTGTACTAGTTTTGAAAACCATCTAAAGATAATTTAATTTCAGGTTGAACAATCTCTTAGCTTTCCGGAAAGTTTTCAAGAACTGAAGGATCTGGCATATCTTTTGAAGATATACTACAACGAGAATTGGGCGTATGTTTTGACTTTATTTGGAAGTGCATATCTGTACAAGCAGGCGTTCTGCATACCTGGATCTGTTTTTCTGGTAGGTATGAACATACAGGTTGCCCATCATTTTTAGACATGACTATGTATGACAGCAGAACTTTTTTTGTTTTAGTAACACATAGGCTACTTACTATTACATAGGCTACATAGGTCACCTTACTTGTGTTTACTGCCATTTTCACAAAGAAAAACTCATTAGTAAAACGAAAACCTTTGTCGTTCATGACAGTATCTAGTTTTTACCAACAAATTTGACAATTATTATCATAGCAAATGCCATATGGATTTTCTATATAAGTACATAGATATATGTACTCGAAGATATACTACAACGAGAATTGGGTGTGTGTTTTGACTTTATTTGGAAGTACATATCTGTACAAGCAGGTGTTCTGCATACCTGGATCTGTTTTTCTGGTATGTATGAACATACAGGTTGCCCATCACTTTTAGACATGACTATGTATGACAGCAGAACTTTTTTTGTTTTAGTAACAGATAGGCTACTTACTATTACATAGTCTACATAGGTCACCTTACTTGTGTTTACTGCCATTTTCACAAAGAAAAACTCATTATTAAAATGAAAATCTTTGTCGTTCATGACAATATCTAGTTTTTACCAACAAATTTGACAATTATTATCATAGCAAATGCCATATGGATTTTCTATATAAGTACATAGATATATGTACTCGAAGATATACTACAACGAGAATTGGGCGTATGTTTGACTTTATTTGGAAGTGCATATCTGTACAAGCAGGTGTTCTGCATACCTGGATCTGTTTTTCTGGTAGGTATGAACATACAGGTTGCCCATCACTTTTAGACATGACTATGTATGACAGCAGAACTTTTTTTGTTTTAGTAACAGATAGGCTACTTACTATTACATAGGTCACCTTACTTGTGTTTACTGCCATTTTCACAAAGAAAAACTCATTAGTAAAACGAAAACCTTTGTCGTTCATGACAGTATCTAGTTTTTACCAACAAATTTGACAATTATTATCATAGCAAATGCCATATGGATTTTCTATACAAGTACATATACTCAAATAATTGTCAATCAGGTCTATTGTATAGTCAATTTTACAGGACTATACAGGACTTTTACACTCTTTAGCAGCTTAAATTTAAAGATTTTTAAAATTGTGTGTTATTTTTATTGATAATTTTTTTTACGTGGTCCAAATATGAAATGTAATTGGCTTTAGAAACTTTTTCCTTATTCCTGTTGCAGTTGTCATAAAGTTCGACAGCAAGTCCATGCATTAATTATACATAAAAGTAAGTAACATACTTTTTTGGTCCTAAAATTTGGTAGTTATAATCACAGGCACAATTCACAATTGTAGGTTAAGAAAGAAAATTTGTTTGCAAAAGAATCAGTTTTTCACACGTAAGGAAAAATTTCAAAGACCTGTTGTTTTTGTTTTTTTTTTTACTATGGTTAAAGTTATTGTTTTCCAATGTATGTTTTATGTTGCCTTTTGTGTATCTAACACCTGTATGTCATGCATAAACCTGTATGTCATGCATAAACCTGTATGTCATACATCGCAAATTTGTCTTTGTTTAGAATGTTCTAGCAGGGGCCTTGTTTGGTGTATTCATCGCCTTCCCAGTAGTTTGTTTCCTTAATGCTATCGGATCTTCTTTTTGTTATTTACTTTCTTATGTATTTGGAAGACATACACTACAATCTCGTTTTCCTGCTCAGATACATTTCCTTCAAAACAAAGTAAGTATGTACATAATAATAATAGTTCCAAGTCAAATTTTGTTAAAAAATTGTAATTTTGTAAATTGTAAAGCAGTTTAATTTCTTAACATCATCAAAGGCATGGACCACTGTGCTACTGTTTGATCTAAAAACAAATTTAATTACTTATAAAATTAAATTTTATTTGTAAGGTAATGTAAGGTAAATTTTTTTTTTTTTTTTTTTTTTAATGTCCCACTATTGTGCACACTTGGGCTAATGCAGATGATGGGATGATTTATAGTATATGAAAATGCCAAGCCCTGGCCGGGAATCGAATTCGGGTCCTCGGGGTGAAAGCCCAGTACGCTATCAACTAGGCCACCAAGGCGGCTTGATTTTCATTACAGATAAACAAAATATGGTCTGATTTTTTATCTGAAATTTAGTACCAGTAGTGACAGGCACTTACATTAATTTATACATTCTTAGTATTTTTCATACATTGATTTATTCAATTCCTGAAAGTTTTAATAAAACTGTTTAAAAGCTATACACTGTTCTAATCACGACACGAACCACCACAACGCCTAATATATTATAACAAAGTTCAAGTTTTTGATTAAACAAAATCATCAGTACAGTTGCTGAAAATTTTCCATACACTTCTTATCGTAATAAAATAAACATAAATGAATCAAGAATTTTTAAATGAAATTAATTGAACATATATAACGTATGAAAATAATGAATGATGTATGATTCAGTTTAGATCTTGGGTAGTGATTGTGCCATCTTTGTTCAAGCCTATATATAATAACAAACATATTGGTATAATTAAAACAAAATGTTAATAATTTGTTCTGGAGACATATAAAATTTGAGTAATATTTGGTTATTTTGAAAATTTTGTAGAAGTTGTAATAATATGTTTTTAATAAAATTTAAAAAATTTTATTGAAATCAGTTGATAATAATGTGAAGTTTAAATTAAAGTCAAAGAGTTATTTAATGCATTCAGAAAGGTCTCACCAAAGTTGTAGCTTGTTTCACAACATTTATTTTTTTAATTTTATTTCTTTTTATCATCTTAATTTTAATATTTAAAAAAAATTACTGTCCAAATAATATTATTTAAATTTTTTTAATTTTGTAAATTGTAGAATAACTTATTTACATACTATCTAAATGCAATTACTTAAAGCTGTTTGTACTTGAAATTTATGCATTTGATTGTGTCTGGTTTTATATGTCTTCTTAAAAGATCTTATTATAAGATTCATAACCTTCCAAAAAGATGGACAATATATTTGCTAATCTTGATCTTTTATTGTTTTGAATTTAAATCTTTCTTATATGTTATAAAAAAATCCTTTGTTTTTTGATAAGTCTAAGATTATTATTTAATGTCATCGGACTGCTTTTTTTTCTTTTTTTTGTCATTACTACAAAGTGCTAACCATTATTATAGTGAACCAAAGATAAGCAATAAGCTTGTTGTTAAGCCATCTGTAAATAAAATTAATTTTGGTTAATTAGATGATAACATTAATGACATTATTGTTTTTTTTACATCCAGTATTGGAGTCTGTAACTAAATGTTATCTGTTTTTATTATGATTTTGGAATTAACGGTAATCAGTTTCCAATACAACAAAATATATAAATAAAATGGCTTTTATTTATTTCTTTTACACAACTTTTTAATTTAACTTTAAAATGTACAAATTATCAATTCTTAACTATGACATATACAACAAAAAAAATCAGGATGTTCATGTTTTTTCAAATCAATTAGTTATCTAAAATCTAAACTTAAGTGTCAGACTTAATTACTTATTCACAAACAAGATTCCTTAATTCAAATAAAACAATTTGGTTTAGGATACTAGTGTTCATCAACGTGTAAAATAAATTAAATTCACGATTTTGATAATTACCAATTTATCCCTCAGGTATTATCATGAAATATCTATAGTAAAAATTAATACTACTTAATTCTCCTAATTCTAAAAATAAACATAGAAATAGCCTTTATTTATTTATTAACAGTTTTATTATTAAGGTTCATGGAGCACTTAGTGATTGTTTATATATTTTATAGTGTATAACTATGTACAGTATATAGTTATTAAGCTTATCAAGTCTATTTGCAGGGTCAGGATGATTCGAGCAGACCTCATTCAAGATTTTACTAAGGAATTTCAATTTAGAGAGACAATAAAAAATATGATCAAAATAGTATCTTTAAGTAATTCACTGGAATTTTGAAAAGTCTAAACTTAATGGTTAGGCTGAGGCAAATTATATTTTGAGTACTTGTTTTTTTCACTTTATCCAAAATTAATAAGTGTTTATTTATAATTTAATTTGATTTACAAAATCATTATAAAGTATGCAAAGTTTACATTACATTTATTAAAAATATGGCTTTATTGTCAAATGTCATATTTTGTCAAATGTTATTTCATTGGTGGCTTGTACCGGTTAAATTTGTTGAAATCAACATATACTTTCTATTTCAATACTGTTGCACTACAAAATTTAAACTTATGACGTAGGAAGCTCTGATTCTGATACCTGCCCTCACCTGTATCATAGAAGCGTCTCAGACTAACACATTCTTTTTCACAAACTCAGATATCAATTACCGGCCTTTGGTAACTTTTTTTTCCGGATGTTGAAACACTCTTTTTGGCAGATTTTGCAGCTTGTACTTTGGGAATTAAATTTCTATTGAATTTAGAAGTAATTTTTTATTGTAAAACTGATTTCATTTATTAAGTTTTGTTCTTATTAAAATAACTTATTTTTTATTAATTTTCTGTTGTTATGCGATTAATTAGCAGTTACTCTATTTCTGTATGGTGCCAAAATCTGGTTGCTAGGTAATTGCTACGTGTATAGTCTCCACCCATCTGTTGATACTTTCAACTTTAGCAAAGGAAAAAATGGCCTACTTTGCATGTTTAATTAATATTTTTATTCACTCGTCCTTATTTCTCAATATTTGAGGAGTGTGTGAATTGCATTTTTACAAACTTAAATGTTTTATAAGCCCTTTTTGCTATTCCTCACGGGTTACATTAATATTTGTGATAAATATGCATCGTTGCTAGACTGTTTTCTGTGTCGGCAGCACTTCGGAATTTCATCTACCATTGTTCAGATCACATGTTTATGTTTATAACCTTATACACTGTAACCCACTTGTAACTTCGAAATTATGAATTGTTACACCAATTATTTTATAATTAAGTAATCTATAAGAAATTCATCACAATATAAAACATCCAGTAGCATAATTAATTAAATATATACTGTTACCCAAGTAACTTTAACAATACACCCTCCACTGCCCAATAGCTATAGAGACAGAGAAATGAGTCAGGCAAATTTCTAATAACCCATACTTGAATTTCCAAATCACACTCAAAATACCTGCTTATAACACCATTATTATCCCCTATCACAACTTATTACTTTATTCTTATTCTCATTACTTATGATTACTGATTCATTTTTATTCAGCTTCATAAAGAAGCCAAGTTTTGTTTTATATATCTCTTTCCATGTGACCCCTACATAGCAAGGAAGGCCCAGTTGCCTTTTTCAAAACCATGCTTTTGTTTTTCTCAAATTTTGGTCCCTAGTTTCCTTTATATTGGTGATTGAAGTTTATGATATGAATGGTTCAGTAATAAATTTAAACTAAATCATTTATAAGGAGGACACGGAAATTGTAAAAAGAGTTTCTTTGACTATAACTTGATGCATTATTATCTATATAATAACAAGAAAATAATGGTATTTTCAAAATTGTTCTGTTTTTGTCCAGGTTGAAGAAAATTCACACCAACTGATATATTATTTGTTGTTTCTAAGACTGTTCCCAATGTCTCCCAACTCGCTCATCAACTTGCTGTCACCAATAGTGGGAGTTCCGTTGCATTTATACTTTATAACGATATTCTTTGGTAAGTATTCATTACTTATTAAGCTATGTAGAGTCCAACAGAGATTGTGGACTAGCGATCCCTCTGTATGTCTAGTTCATTACTACTCTCACTACACTACTCAAGACACTCACATATTTACTGCTCTCTGGATTGACTAAGTCTAAAGTGTGCCTGTGCTTACCTGGTGAATTACACAGATCTCAACTATTATATCCTGAAGTACTAACATAAGTACTGTAATGTAAGTCTGTAAGAAGCCATTTTGTAGGGGGAAGGAGAAAGGAGATTTTAAAATGTATTAAATATTTTTTGAGGTGTGTACATTATTTATCAATTAAAGCACAACTGAAATTGGTATTGAAATAATTCTAAAGCAATTTTAAAAAACCGCATCTCGTGAAAAAGCACTGTTTTTGTCTGTGTAAACTTTTTAAATTTTTTTAAAAATTGATTTTACAGTGCATATATTGTGAAAAATGATTTTACAGTGCATATAATAAGAAATATATAATAAGACACTTCTCAGATATGTAAAAAGTAACTTAAAACGTAAATATCTTCAACCTCAGTAGAGTTGCATGATTGCTAATATGCTGATTTGTAAGTTAGTATAAAAAATTTTCATTTACTTTACATAAACTATATAATAATAAGTATATAATACACCATTTCTATGAAAAAACTTATTTAATAATTTACTAAGGTTACAAAAACTCGAGTTTAATGATAATGGCAAATTTTGTTTTAAGTCTATTCCAGGCACTTTTCCTGAAACACTCTAAGCAAATCAGGACTCCACAACAGTATTGTGTCTGATGTTTCAGTTTTGGTAGGCAGAAAGTGAAAGTACTTTTTTTTAAGAGTGAGCTGGTTGACGTTCTTATGCATTCGCAGTTTGAGGATTCGCCAAATAGAGGAATGCTAAGTTTTATCGTCCTTTGTTTCGTTAATAGTTGTGTTTAGGCGATGATAGCCTTAATGTGCTTTTCGCCTTTAAAAAAAAAAAAAACAAATAGAGGAAGTTCCTTATGGAATAGCTCTTATGCAATCTTGTTAACATATGTTGTCGCACCAAAGTAGAAGCCGTTCTTCATGAAGTTCATCCTTATCATTTTTGTTATGTTACTATATGCCTGATGAAATACAAAGGCATTGGCTCCAGATGCTTCATTAATTATGATTTAAAAAATTGCCACGGGCATCTACTAGTACTTTGGTTTTATGAGTAGCTATCAGTTTTTCTATCAAGACTATTGATCTCCCTGTGTTATGATTGTATAGAGCTATTATCTCTGTTTTCCTGGTTTCCAAGTCATCACTTGATTCATGAAGCATTGAAGACATCAGTTCTTTATCTCTTTTGGAACAAACAACAAGAGTAATTCCGTAGATCCATAAATTGATGAATACACTTCATTATCTGCATTTCATTGGAATTGTGTGGGTAATTCAACTTTCTACTTTTGATAGTTCCAAAATATGTTAGACCTTTGTCCTTTAGTTCTTATACTTGCTCATTTGATGAGAATCGACTGCCCCCAGTCACATTCTGATTAATTCCTTGTGTTGTCTTTACAGTCTCAAAACTGATTGATTTGGTTAAACTGTTGGTCTTTTTAACATGTCCACCAACAGTTTTTTCCTGTATACATATATGTTATAAAGACAATACATACAAGCATCTGTCGTTGACACGATCTTTATTCCGTACCATGCCAGTACATTCGGAATCGACAGCGTTTGCAGGATTTTATTCAGAATCTTTTAGGCTTTGAATTTTGATTTGACAATTGAGTTTTCTTCAGTCTCTGTGAATGATGGATCTTTCACTGGATTGATTGGCGCTTAGTTTCTGGATCAAAAGTAAAAAAAAGTCATCACAATAGTTTAGGATCTTTTTGATGAATTTCAAAGTGTCAGCACAAATGTTTATTCAAGAGTCTTTCTGTTCAGGTGTAAGATTTTTTGGCACAATTTTTAACAGACTTTCTTCACGTTAATAGTGTTTATGCAAAATCTGCCTATTCCAATAATTCTGATTCTGTGTCTATTCTGATAATCTCAACGACAGCGCGAATGCTCAACCAGTGGTCTTTTAAGATGAAATTTCCAATTTTTTCAATGTTCTCATCCATCATTAAATTCTAAGGTTGTTCTGGACATGGGTTATCATCACTCTTTTTGCCCTTCTTTGAACAGTTTAAACCATCCAAAAATCTGAGTGCATGATAAACATTCATCACCATAAACTTGTTTCAACAAAGAATGAGTTTTTGTGGTGGACTTTCTGAGTTTCACTAAAAACTTCACATTAGTACATTGCTTTTGTAAAACACAATGCATATTGAACTTTGAAGGGGTAGATTAAATTGGGGGGGTGTATTGGGGATTGATGAAATAAATTCAGTTTTTAACCCCTTAACGTGCACTTCATAAAAAACTAAAACAGTAAAAAAAATCTTTTTTTTATTTTCAAATATTTTTTTTTGTTTCTGTGTGTTCCCGCTTAGCTATGTCTATGCCATCGTGCCACCACACTGCATTGGTATTTGTGCTGTATGGGGGTCTGCCGAATAAAAAAAAAATATTTAAGGAGTCGAAGCAGAAAAATATTTGAGAACTCCTGTATTACATGCATGAGTGTACATTTCCAGTTTACCACAACAGTTTTTAATTTTAGGGGTTATTTAAAAATTATTGATTTCCCAGGAGTTACATCAAATGCCCATTTAATCATTCTGTTTTTGCATAAAAACTCTGGCCAGGATAAAAAAAAGTAGCGAGGAAGACCAAAAGATGAGATAAAAATTGTTTGTTTGTTGTAATAAATTCTTTCTACAAACCTGTTTAGTTATTTTTGAAAATAATGTAATTCTCTTTTTATTGTAATTGATTAATTTAAGAATTTTAGTTCTAATTGCTAATTAATTAATAATTAAACTGAAGACATTATATAAGATATCTGACTCATCATATAGTCAAAAACCTTAATTACAAGTGAACTTTTGTTAAGTTGTTTAGATTTTCCAGTATAGTTGTTGTAGGCACTAGATGAAGTCATGTAGGCTGTGAACTACTGTACAGTAATTAACACAAGTAATGGCACAAAGTTTGTATACAAGAGTTTACTTATTATGGATTTTGATTTGTTTGTTGTAAACTATTCACTTGTTTGTTGTATTAGTGTTTGTTTTTAAAGACTGAAAACAGAGTGATTTAGTTAAGATTTAGTATGGTAAATCTGGCTATTTATTGAGTATTATTTAGTTAGTTCATGTCTCACTATTTGGAGACCTACCAAGTTAGAAATATACCCGTGACTGTCATGAAGTATGGAACACAATCTCACAGTAAGACATGTGATTACTGCACCATGAAAGGGTGGAATTTTAACGCACAATCAGAGTAAATTGATTTTCTGTTAAATTCTCATTGAGAAATATTAGTAGTAATAGTAATGACCCATTTTGTATTGGCAGATATATTAAAACATGTGTTTTGGAGCGCTCGGTCTTGCAGAATAAAGACATTGACATGCACTGTTTTATTTGAAAGTTATTAGTCAAATAAGGTTTTAGTAGATTGTTAAAATGTGCTTTTTGAGGGAGTGCAGACTGATAGAACTAAACATACTGGCTCAGGTGAGTGTTACTAGCCAAGTGAAATGTTCACAGTAAGTCTAAGAGCGCTACCAGCTTGAGTTTTGTGTTGCATTCTGGAAACCGCACCAAGCATGAGATTATTGTATAAATTCTGTTATTGACTGACACATGTGGTTTGGCCAACTAAGAAATCAAGTGTTGGGATTTGTTGATGCGCTTGGTGCGAAGCTTGTTGTTTACGAGTAATGAGACTTTTATAAAAAAGTTATTTAGCTCCAATTTTTGCTATGTGGCATGATGTTATAATTCTCCAATTGGTAGAAAAATATAGCTTGATTTTGTTGTATAAGTGTTCTGCAGCTGTTGAACTTGGTAATATTTCTTTCACCCTAGAAATAATAGTAAATTGGCCTTAACACATTCAGTAAGGATGTTCATTAATTCTTTGCCTAATTATAGCCTTTAGGCAACTAATTTCATGTTATTGTTATGAGTAAAACCTTAATTAAACCTTATGAAAAACCTATCCCATCCATCCACAGGCTTTAACACAACGTTTGACTTGATTAAACATATAAACTGTTTCTAGGACTAATGCCTTACAACTTTCTGTGTGTGCAAGCTGGAGGTATGCTAGCATCTCTGACAGGAATAGAAGACATATTTAGTACAAAAACATTACTGCAGATGGCAGCCATGGCAGCAGTTGCGCTAGGGCCAAGTTATTTCCTTAAAAAACGAAAAGATAACTTTAATAAGTCACAGAATGGTTTTAAGTCACATACTTCATAGTGAAGACAGTTTTAGTAATTTTAGTTATGGAATCAAGTTTAATTAGATTAGATTAGAAAGTAGAGGAAGGTATTATAAAACCCCAGGTACTGCGATCGATGGACCTATTGTACAACTAAACCTAGTCGAGTTTAAATACTTGCCTACAGTAAAAAGGTATAAATTTACCTTATGTTTACCTAATGATGGACATTTTGAGTTAGTGAAAGTTTTTGTGACCAAGACAAGAAGTAGCCTGAAAGGTAAATTGTTTGTTTTTGTTGTTTATTTATTTTATTCTTTAATTAAACACAATGTGCTATAAGTTGTTAGTGTAGAATTAACTTCAAACATTATTTTTCCAATGCTAACAAACATTTAGGGCTTTGACTTTTTTTTAGCATTTTAAGATAACGAAAATGTGGACCATTGTTATTAATAGACCTAAAAAAAGAAATGTTATAGATTAACACAGCAAGTCAAAATATTGTGTACAATTTTTACTGCTACTTGTATCCTCTTGGCTTGCGTTTTTCCATACACACTTCATCGCTGTGTCATTTCAACATACATTATTCCTTCATTCGTATGAGGTTTGTTGTTGATAACAGAGGATAGGGGAATCTGTTGCCAGCACGGGACAGTAGGTGTGGAGATCTAAATAATTTTCTACAAAACAGTAAACAGATTATTTACATTGTAGTTATTTATTAGCTTCCATATCTTTATAATATTATTTTCTTTAATTTGTTTTTATCAGTTGTAACCAAGTCGTCTTGAAAGACATAACCGATAAATTTAGTACATATTTGCATTGCCTTCTATAATGCCATCATCTCATAGTTTTCTGATAATTATGAAGCAGCTTTTATCACCGTTCTGCTAATGCAATAATGCAATATGGAAGATAATATTAACTGTTTATATTATCTTCTGTAGATGTAACCTAACTTAATTTGCGATGAACATAGTTCTAACATATAACCGAACTTAATAATTAACTAATAGCTCTTATAGCACTCTTGGGCATCACTTATAACTTAAATGTTTTTAAGATATTCTTAAAGAATGAAATTCAATACTGTTATATAATATGTACAAAGATTAAGTCTACTTGTATCATATTTTCATAATTTTATTGTGATAAATATATTACGTCTTGTAATTATTAGGATACAGGATACTGTGATATTTTGTTTTATGTAAATTTTATTTACATAATACTGTTTTCATTTTGTTATTTACTAATTTATTTGAGTCACTATCTGTTGCATAATCGGATATAAAATATGTAGACCCTGGGAAACTAATAGTATAAGTTGGTTTGTTATGTAACATAAATATGTTTATTAATGTATTTTCTTTTTATGAAATTGATGTTTTTTATCTGTTCCTTTTACTTGTTCTGGTTTATGTTTTGGTGTATATTTTAGAGAAATAAATAGAAATCTGTGCTAGGTTTGAATCTTTGTATTATATCTGTGCTGTACAATTGCCATAACGTATAAAATAATACATATATTATTTAGTATAAAATGTTGTGGAACATGGTTTTTAAGAGGACAGTAGAAATGAATATTGTAAAATCTTATTGAAAAGTAATCTTTTGTTCCCATGGTAGCTGGTACCATGTAGTATATTTATAAGGTGCTACCCAAAAGTTCAAGGAATTTTCCCATGTAAATAAAATTGCTTACCATAACTCCTTGTTTCCACAGTCTCCATCAAAATTATCCCCTTGGACATGAATACAGAGATCCCAGCTTTCCACTTAACTTGGAATTAATTTTTCCAAAAATTAACTTGCAGTTAATTTAAGTAAACTTTTTTGAAATTTTATTTTACTACTGTAATGAATGTCAAAATGTGAATAAATTAGCACTTTAGATTTAATTTATGGACTTTTTATGCATTCAGTGTTGAGAGTAGCATGAATAGGTACAAACTAATAAAAATATTTAATTTTTGTTTATAAAATGAAAATTTATGAAACCTCCTTCTTTGTAATAGATATATTTCATTTTCACACTTTGTAATATTTTTAAATTATTGATTAAGTCTACAGATTATACAGGGCAATCAAAACTCACTAAATTGTTAAACAAAAATATTAATTAATTACCGATAATAGATCAGGCAACAATTGTACTTCTTTTAACAGTACTGTGAAAGCCTTGAGTCTGTAATACATACTCAAGTAGTAGTAGTATAGTTTACAATGTTGATAAAAGATGGCATTAAGTTAAAACATTTAAAAGTCCTATACAAATGAAGGATGTTTTGTAGTCCTATACAAATCCAAACCTATCTGTAATGTTTTTGCAACTAGCGTCTAAACAGTAAGTCGTGAGTTTTCGTAGTTTATATGGGAACTTGTGCTTGCCAAATTTCTTTAAATTCTGAGATGGTGAGGTAAAGAAAGTAGGCTAATAAAAGTGTTGATTTGAAATAGACACCCAGGCAGATTTGTGCTGATCATAACCAATACCCAATACTATAGGCTACCTTTTTTTTATTCAAATGTGTAATATTTTACAGGTCACATTTAGTTCAATTAAATTTAAATATTGCTCAGAAATTGACTTTGGTATTAGCTTGGAGAACTTCTATTCTGTATTACACTTTCAACATAATCATATCCTATCAGATAAATATGTGTGTGTGTGTGTGTGCTGTAATTCAAATCGATTTTTCTTAAAAAAATACATTTTCGTGTATCAGCAGCGAAAGAACACAAGTGTTAGTTCCTATTTGACACATTACTACTTTTACTTTCTCCCAGTAAGAAGATGACCGAAAGAAGTACACGAAAGACATTGTAAAAAAGATGGATGATTTTTCAATTTTGATAGCTTTATCCATTTTCAAACCCTTCTCTCCTCCGAATAAAAACACTACTTTTATTTTGTAGGTGTAGTTTGCTCATACTTAGGGTCATTTTGTAACTTTTGAAAAATAACAATTTTCAAATCTTTTTTGGTCAAGGAACCTAAATTTTTTGTTCTTGAAACCAGCATCAACGATTCCAATAAAATTCAAATGAAATATATTCACTTCCCCCTCAAAACTTTTAGATTTTTTGCGTGGGGAGAAGCAACACGTTTTTTGTTTGTGTACTAAAGTGTTTGAACCACTTTTAAATAGGTTAGTTAAAAATGAGAAAGTTTGTTCCGTGGTTTTACATGTCTATTTTAAAATCGAAACTAAATTGTTTAGTGGAAACAAATAGTCTTAGCAACATAATTTTTATTATAATCACAACAAAATGATTTTAATAAACGCTAATTTGGTTGTTCGTTTACAATGTCAGATCAGACCAATTTAATTGTATCCTTAAATAAGTCTGGTTATTATTAAAGCGACGCGTTGTTAGTGAGTAATTCAGTGACTAATAAAAGTGACGGACGACAGCGTATCGATTACAGGAACAGGATGAGTCCTAAAGCGGCGTCTTGTGGTTGGCAAACATTAGGGTTAGACCTAGCCTACTGCACAACCAATATCGCCTGTTACAAATATGTACTCAGTACTATACTGCATATGTAAACTACAGTAGAGTCTCCATTAACTGTTATTTTCAGGCCGTTGGGGTGATGGATGACAGAAATAGGCCACCCGTACTTTCGGCGATCGTTAAAAATTCTATACTCTCTTTATAGCACAGAATGTTAACTCTATTATGTAATATACATATTGTACATAAATAGGTTTTTATTGCAGTTAATTATCCGTAATTAACCTGACAAGTATGTGAGCACCGCGCGCCACTTAGAGTACTCACGTGACTGTTACCTGTTCGACTTTTACGGTGAATAGTATTATCATAAATAATAATGTGAGAATGTTTATCTTTCAATAGAAACATTTACGCACTCTTTCGGAATTTATTGACACTGTTTGAAGTGTTTCAATCTAATTCCGCTAGATGATAGGATTGTTTTACTTTTTGATTATATTTTTTTTTTTTTTTTTAACGTCCGACTATTGTGCACACTTGGGCTATTGCAGACGATTGGATGATTTATAGCGTATGAAAATGCCAAGCCCTGGCCGGGAATCGAACGGGGTGAAAGCCTAGTGCGCTATCAAGTAGGCCACCGAGGCGGTTTTTGATTATCAATATTTGCTTAAGGAAGCAATTGGTGTCAGCTGCCGTCATCTGTGTTATAATTTTTTTTCCGTAGCGTCCATACTACATGACAGTTACTACTAAATTAAGTGCAATAAATTGCTAAAGGAAATGGTGTCACTACCTCGAGGGTTTACCACCATCCCCACTTAACAGAAGAAGATCAAAGAAGAAGACAGACATCTACTATCCAACACCACCACTACCCCACGACCAACACCTTCTCGTGCACCCAGGGATGACCCTAGGGGTCCCCGGGGGCTTGAGCACGAACCCGTGGTACCAGTATGGCAAAATACCTTAACTGGCCTGGCCCGCTGATCAGTCACATGGCCCACTGATCAGCTTACCTTCATGGCAGTCCAACTAATGACAGAACTAATGAGGAAACGGTAAGAGAAAAGCAACGGGAGCTACTGCGGCTCGAACTAAGAACCTCTAGGTGCACAGTTGACTGACCGATGCTTTAGCCACTTCGACTACCGAGCCGCAGCTATTCTATAAATTAGTCGTGTCCAGAAGGTTAATTTTATTATTTATTACAAATTAATTACTATAGAAGACGTTATAAATGTCTGATTAACAGAATTAAGCTGACGGTTATTCAAGACTGACTACTAGATAAACACTGCACGCAGCTGTCTCGTTGATTTAATACAAATTAACGTCCAAAAATTAACGAACAACATTAGATACGCAATCATTTTCATAGTTTATAATAAAAAAACTAACTTGTAAAAACAAAGTTTTTATAAGTCCTTTATATTTTTGAATTTATGTTATGTAAGGGGCAAGTTAAGCAACTTCGTTCTTAGAGACGTGTGACGGTCTGAATTTAAATTTCAGAACTTACTGGATGATCAAATTTTATCTAAACTCTTCGTTTAGCAAATAAAATTTCGCTTCGATTAAATATATATATATATATATATATATATATATATATGTGTGTGTGTGTGTGTACGAGGGTTGATCAAATATAAACGAGACTGACTTTCTAAAAACTTTTCCGTTGGACATTGAACTCTAAAGGGTGGGGTTTCAGGTAGCCTGGGAGGTTTGGGACGGGCGTAGACGGGCAACATTTCCGTTCGGACCCTTCAGTATAAAACTATACAATGAGTGAGAGTGAAGTGCACGTTTCCGTGGAGCAGAGAATTATTATTAAGTTTTTGGCCAAGGAGGGGGTCAATCCGACTGAAATATTTCGTAGATTGACGGCTCAATACGGGGACAGGACCCTGTCAAGAGCTCGCGTTTTTGCTTGGCACAAGGAATTCGCCGAAGGACGGGAAGCAGTAGAAAACCTGAAGGCCAAATCACGATCGTCGGCCGGGAAGGTAATGGCCACTGTATTTTTCGACAATCAAGGCGCCTTTCACGTCGATTTCCTCCATCAACGACGCACAATAAATGCACAATATTATTGCGATGTTTTAGAGGCCGCAAAACAGTCTTTTCGTAGGAAAAGGAAATCTAAACCGGCGAGAAACGTCATTCTTCTTCACGATAATGCCCGACCACATTCGGCGAACGCTACGAGGCTTAAACTCGATCAAATTGGCTGGGAACCAATGGAACATCCCCCATACAGTCCAGACTTATCACCCTGCGACTATCACCTGTTTGGGCCACTCAAAGAGGCGCTTGGAGGCCAGCGTTTCGAAGACGATTCTGCGGTGGAGACCTTCGTGCTCCAATGGCTCAATGAACGCCCGAGAACTTTTTACGAAGATGGAATTAAAAAACTTCCAATCCGGTGGGAAAAATGTGTTACTCGTGCGGGAGACTATGTAGAAAAATAAGTTGTATCAAGAATAATTTGTAAGTAAGCAATAATTTTTTTAAAAAATCAGTCTCGTTTATATTTGATCAACCCTCGTATATTTACTATATTAAGAATTAGTTCGTAATGAAATAAGGAACATTGTTTTTTTTTAGCTTTGTTATTATTAACAATGTATTGAGATAAGGAAAACGTTTGCGCAATCAGATTGCCCTGCTGGGGGTTGCAGACTAGCTGCACCTATTGAGAGGATTTAGGCGTCCCTCGCGGTACCCGAGTGTAACACACACTTACACGTACGACTTTAACACTATACTCACACTTATTTAGGGAGACGATAATAGCCTCAAAGTGATTTTCATCTTAAAATAACAAAAAAACGCAGTCAGATTGAGTGTTTAGACAGATCATCCGTTGAACATGGTCTCGAATTTCACATTGAGCAAATTTATATTTGATTGAAGTTTTGACCAGTTTTTGATAGAAATTGCAAGTTTCAGTCGAAGATAACGTGCGTTCGATCAGTGAAACGGTTCAATTGCCGAACTTCCCTTTTCTCAAGTGTAAGGTCCACATTTCTCAAATATAAAATAGCTGTTACACTGTTATAGGTAACGGATAAGCCG
Organism: Callitettix versicolor; assembly: GCA_022606455.1. NCBI lineage: Eukaryota > Metazoa > Arthropoda > Insecta > Hemiptera > Cercopidae > Callitettix > Callitettix versicolor. The sequence continues at coordinate 2,271,688 of CM040187.1, forward strand.
GCGTTGTTAAACAGTGTGGGTGACATCTTAAAATTAGACAAAATGGTTTTATACTGGTAAAGAATCTATGTACCAAGTTTCGATTGGAAGGATGAAAAGGGGTTACTTAATCTTCCAAAGATTTGACATTCAGCTACATACAAATAATCTGTAATAAATTTGACTTAAAAATATGAAAATTGACTGACTCTCATCAATGGCTGATCTAGGATTTTCGTAAAAAGGAGAACGCAGAAAAAATTGAAGTTTCACTTCGGTTGTGACGCCATCATTAGTTTTATACTGTATTTTATTATTGTCAAATACAGCACCTGTCTAAAAATATAGTTTCTATTATCACTGTAATACCAAAATTTAAAGCAATATTTCACTTATTTTATTCGTTTAAACATTTTGAAATTCTAATTCTACCATTACTTTATTTATTACTAGCTGTACCCGTCCAGCTGTTCAATTCATGGTTCAATTTAACAGTGCATTCGGATAACATTGAAATAAAAATGTGAATTGGAAACTAGGAAATCGTAAATCGAAAACATAGAAACGGAACCGTAAATATTTAGTACAGCATGTGTTGCTTTTACGTCCAATAGATGGCGCTGTTTTGTTTTAAAAAAAACATTTTTACCTGTCACAGGTGTGACATCTATATATCACTAGGAATATAAAAACATGCGCGTATTCGAATGCAATGTTGTGTCAAAATTTCAAAACAATCGGTGAAGAATTTTCGCAGATTTTGAATAAATGAACATTGACATCTATTTATTTATGTCGCAGTGAATAGCATTTTATGTAGGTGTATCCCATTCTCGCCTTTCGGGGGGTGCAGATTAGTTGTACCTATTGAGAGGATTTAGACGTCCCTCGCGGTACCCGAGTCTAACACACACTTAACACTTACGACTTTAACACTTTACACTCACACATTTAGGGAAGCGATAATAACCTTAATGTGCTTTTCGCCTTAAAATAACAACAGAAAATTTCGCCTTTCAATATTCGAACGAAGTACAAGTAGTATATCTATGGTAAAGTTTTTTTTTTGTAATACATACTATTGTTGCTCACTGACTTGGCACTTCTGTGATAACCAGCTGTGGTGAATTCACTACTGTTTCCTTCCTTTACTCTATTCAACTTCACTGCACCACAAAATTTGCTGTACCTGGCGTAAAGAAGTATTCACTTGAAAAAACGAATACAACTACACACGCGCGCGCAAACTTGACACAAAATCGACTTTGGATCCAGCTAAATTCGCAACAGTTTCGTAATAGCGGCTATTTCAATTTTTAAAAATGCATGACCTTTTACGTCTTGATTTTTTTAAAATTTCAAATCTGATTTCATTGTTCTAATCAACGTTGAAAACTACATTTTGAATTTGCAATACCCTTTGAAATTAAGAAATTGAATTCCATGGAGGTGAGGGCTTATCCAATGTAAAGTAATTTGACAGTTTAAAATACAAATGTGTGCAGATTTAAAGCTGCTTATGAAAACAGGAGTTCCAAAAACAAGATAGTGTACAAAAATTCGCTTCTATTACGTCAGCGAGACAACTGCGTACTGCCATTGTCTTACGCATGTTGTTCTTTAAATTTGACAACATTGCCCATAAAAAACAAATGCCATAGCAGAGCTAACAGCTAAACGCCGACATCCGATGGTGTAAATCGTTAACATTAAGCAATAATTGTTTCCGTCACAAAATGGCTGAATCGATAATCGATATATCAGAAGTAACTGTCTGGTCTGGTTTAAGAGTTTCCGTTCGCCCATTGCCAATGAGTCATCTAGTTCACTTCAAGGTCATGTAGTAGACTGCACCAATATTCATAGATAACTAACTGAATTAGTGATGGGTTGCTATTTAACAATCTGTTATTTTTTAACTGCTAAATGGTTTTAGCATTAGCAGACTGCTAATCACACTTAAAAATAACAGATAATAAACAAACTGTTAAATAACAGGATTAGAGCACACTGCTTCCGACCTGCTACGGTGCTAACTGCTAACGTAACTGCAGCTGCTAACGTCTACTGCTAACTGTTGAACCTGTTAAACGTTGAAACTGCTAATCTAACTGTTGAATAGCAGGGACATAGCACACTGTTTCGGACCTGCTAACTGCTAACGTCTACTGCCAACTTTTGAACCTGTTAAACGTTGAAGCTGCTAATCTAACTGTTTAATAGCAGAGTCATAACACACTGTTTCGACTGTTACCGACCTGCTAACTACTAACCTCTACTGCTAACTGTTGAACCTGTTTAACGTTGAAGCTGCTAATGTAACTGCTAAACAGGAAACACATTGTCAGTGTTTCTTTCCATTAATTGTTGTTGGCTACTGTCCTGAGATTCAGATTGCATAGTAGTATCATATTTTTCTTTGTTAACTGTAAATTTAAATGAGGGTGTTTTTTTATAAATAATAAATGTAACACAAGTCGAATTTGTACTTTTAACATTATAAAAATATTGAGCTTAAAATTATATTTTAAAACATAAGAATTATAGATTAACAAGTAATTATTTGTCCTTCAAATACTTGATTTTTCACACAATTATAATTGCAATAATATAGTATATAATAAATGACAATATTATTTTAAATAATGTGATTATAACAAAAATAAACATTATCAGCACCATTATGATATATCTATAATAAAATACTTGAAATAATACCTAACAAGAACATTTTAATTTATCAGGAACATGAATAAATAAGAGAAATCTAAAAAAAGATAGGCCTACATAGATAGCCTACATGTATTAAAATATAATAATATTTTTTAAATAGCATTTTAATTAATTACAAACATCGAACATGACCCTAATCAAATTAAAATTAATTTAATTTAATTTTTTTAAATTAAATTATTATTGTATCATAGATTTAGAAAAGGGTGCTACAAAATATATTTCATATTACTTGACAGTGCGTGAAAGACAAATCGAACACAATTAATTGCATCTTTGAACTTAGCATGTTCATTGTATTTCTCATTATCGTCAGAGATTTATTCACAAATCCTATAGACAAATTAATAGTGCAGTAAGGGTAGGACAAAACGTGCCAACTGCACCTCACTGTATTTGCTTATCTCAGCTGCCAAGATAAGGAATAAAGAATAAAGTAATGTGACAATACTACTGCGTTTTCCTGCTAAGGTCGTTGTTCGCAGTCTAGAAAATTAGCAGTTAGCAGTTGTACCTGTTATTTTTAACTGCTAATTCTAATTAGCATTAACAGAATTAGCTGCTAAACAAAAATAGCGCTTTTGCCCATCACTAAACTGAATACCCATTCTTCGTCACGGTAACTGTAAGCCCCTGACGGCCTGGCCACTGAAATAGCAAGAACATTTATTTAATGCTTCAACAGTAAATGCTAGATTAGCACAATAACTAATTAAATTTTGCATTTTTTTCAATAAAATATTTAATCGACGATTACCTAAACTCCATTTAACCTCTCATTAACTTTACAGAACGATTAATTTAAGAAAAATTTCTGTTTTCAAACGCACGATGAACGTGTGTATTGTAATTTTTAGGTTATATTGACTGTTTGCTTTTTTCTTTCCATAGTTGCATTGTGCTACAAGTTTTTGAGTAATGTGGCGCACTCCTAACAGTAGTGTGGGGCAAATACTGTGAAATTACACTTAAAATGTAAACATCGCTTTTTTTACTGAAACTAAATATAATCTTGAATTTCTAATCCGAAAAATGAAATAAAAGTTCTAATACTTTAATAACCCAACTACTTCCATTAATTTTTCACCTGGACCACTATCATAATTTTTGATAGTCTGAATGACTATCTCGTGAAGTAGTATGAATGAGTCTACTCGTGAACTCAATTCATCTCTCTCTCTCTCTCTCTCTCACACACACACACACACACACACACACACACACATACACATATATATATATATATATATATATATATATATATATATATATATATATATATGTTTATAATAGCTCTGCACATAAATTGTTAATGTTTATATAGCATGGAATCTTTCAAAAGTTCAATTTTTCATGTACTTCCTCCTCTAACTTCGACATAGGTCTATCATAAACATTACTTAAATTTTCTCACATTCGATAATCTGGTTCTTAAAATAGCCTACGGGCCAAAAAACATTAACACTATATTATATATTAAAAACATTAAGTATATATATATATATATCAGAATCAGTATTATTTCTAGTATTGAATGATACCCTACACTAGATAAATAAAAATAACAATAATGTTTATCCTTCAGTCTTTCCCCTTCTAAATATTGTGTTCGTCAACCACTATATTTTTCCTGGGTTCGAGAAGCTACGAAAACCATTGTTGTCATAAAGACCGGTTACATCGTTAACGAGTTAAAGTTGCGTTACTGACATTGGCATACGGACATACCACTCAAAAAAGACGAGGAGGCAAAGTTTGAAAAAATCCTAAAGTTAAGTTTAAACAAAGTCGTAGTAACAATTGTTTTCTGTAAAACAACACACAAACGGTTATCCACTTAAATTTTTTTTATGCTTTTGTGATCCTGAAAAATACGTAATGTGAAGCTCTATATAGAATGTGAACTGTCATTACAACACTGTGTCCCTACAGATAGTGAAATTAAAATTAAAATTTTAAAGATTTAAATTTAAATCTTGCTCGGTATTTGGTAACACGACGTGAATAGCAAATAAAACTGTGTCAGTCCCAGTGCACCCACTGCAGTTCAGTCGGTAACTTAATCTTTCCTTCAACACCACTTACCCGTCGTAGTTAATCATTTATCCACTGCCTTCTCGATAAAAGCGGCCTTGAGTATGTAACTTATAGGTTATGTTAGCAGACGATAAATAACATTAGCCCATATCAATTGTTTAGCCCACTACATTATTTTCCAGCTGTCATTGCGCAGTATTGTATGTTTAATAATTAATTTTATTCAGTATTGTGTTATAAATTAGCTAATGTAATTACATTATATTACACGCGGTGTCACTGTATTTATTTTTATAGCATAAACAAAAGGATTTAATTTTATACCTTTTCTGATGTAAATTCTTTAATAGCCTAATTGTATACTATATTAATTAGCGAATATCCTACGCATATTCGTGGATATATATATATATATATATATATATATATATATATATATGTGTGTGTGTGTGTGTGTGTGTGTGTGTGTGTGTGTGTGTGTGTGTGTGTGTGTGTGTGTGTGTGTTATTTTAAGGCGAAAAGCACACTGGGGCTATTATCGCCTCCCTAAATGTAAGTGTGAGTGCAAAGTGTTAGAGTTGTAAGTGTAAGCGTGTGTTAGACTCGGGTACCGCTAGGGACGTCTAAATCCTCTCAATTGGTACAGCTAGTCTGCATCCCCTTGCGGGGATATATATATATATCTATGCGTGCAATTTTTAAAAATTTGAATCAGACTTGGCACATAAATACATTTTGATAATAGCTTGGGCAAGTTCGTTAACCTTCAAAATCCGTTCAACAATTTCATAAAAATTCATAATTTCTTTAAAATATGATTTTACCTTCGTAATTATAGTTAAAACTTCGTAATTTATCATTTTTAGATTTTTAAAATCGGTTGAAATGAACAATTGAACTTGACGCGGTCATGGTTCACTTTTTATTTTAAATATTCCAAAAAAGGGTAAGATGAAAAAGTACTTTTCGAATTCGCTTTCATCAGATCAACAAGACGGTTTCATGCCGTGATAATTTTTTCTTGATTAAGTCCAGTGCTTATATTAATGTATTGAGGTTCGAAAGCAAGAAATAATTTGTCAGTGGCCACGTGTAGCTATGCGCACCGTATTGAGTCACTGCCCATTATTTATGACAAGTGCATCACACAGGCTGGCCAGCGCTATTATATTTAAATGTAGCGTAAATTTTCCCTCGAGTTTTCAAGTAATGCTCGACGTTTCCCATTGTTCCAACAGTTGTGTTGTGGGGTCAATACTCGTGCCGAGCTCCCACCGTTTCTCCCACGGGCCCCACACACGGCCCTCGTACTACCGAGAACTTCACACAAACTTGAAAAAATAGTGCAAAACCTTATTCAGTTATTTCCCTCCCAAACAATTCGGTTAAAAGCTATCGAAGATAAAAAATGAATCGAACTGCACAATATCGGTCCTTCAGGTTTAGGTTCAAATTTTGATTATAAATAAAGAAACATAATTCAAGCCAGTTTAAAACATTTTTAAGTAAAAGAAATGTACAGTGTCGAAAGTGACTTGAAACACAAAAATAATCCTGAGGGTGGTCAGATATTATTTATTTGTTTTTTACGATTTATTCCCGAACAAAAATTTCTTTTATTTAAAATGTGCTGATGTATTGCAAGTTTATAAGTCTTCACTTTTGACCAAAATCTGAAACTTATTTTGAGAAACTAGGTCAATTTTTCAATTTTTTTTTGATAGCACTCGAAATAGATTTTTAGATAGAGTGACCCATAAGTTTTGTTTGTGTAAGAGTGGACTATCTTGGAGTAAAATTTGACCGAAATCGTAGAGATTTTTAAGAAAACTGTTTTTAAAAGTTTTGACTAAAAAGAGTGTTTAAAGCTCATTTTTGTATGTTACAAAAAGTCCCGATGTACGAGCGAACCAGACACATGACAACTCGACGTTTATCGGAGTTCGTTTTTGTTATTTTTGGTTTTAATTTCAAATTGTTCAACAATGACGAGTTACCCCATGCATCCCACGGAGGTAATCAAGTTACCTGTTCGCGGCTTGGTACAAAACCGATTATACGAGGTTTGTCCAATAAATACGCGAACTAAGGTCATAAAAACTTTATTTTACAAAATTTCATCTACATTGATTTTGTCCCCTTCAAAATACTCTCCATTCACTGCTATGCACTTATCCCATCTTCTTTTCCACTCTTCAAAGCACCCTTGGAAGTCCTCGGAAGTCAGGCTTTTCAGTCTCCTCGTCGTTTCTTGTTTTATTGTGTCCACATCTTCCCAATGCTGTCCCTCATCACATTTTTGCATTTAGGGAATAGAAAAAGTCGCAGGGGCGAGGTCCGGTGAATAAGGGGATGATCAAGGATAGTGATTGAATTTTTAGCCAGAAACTGGCGAACAATCAAAGCCGAATATGCGGGTGCATTGTCTTGATGAAGAATCCATCCATCGTTTTGAGTCAAATGTGGTCGCACACGACGCACTCGATCTCTCAAACGCTTGAGAACGTTAAGGTAGAACTCAGAATTTACCGTTTTTTCCTCAGGAAGGAATTCATGATGAACAACACCTTTGATATCAAAGAAAACCAGGAACATGACTTTAATTTTGATCGGCTTTTCCTTGATTTTTTTGTTCGAGCTTCACCTGTTGCTTTCCACTCCATGCTTTGCGATTTCGATTCGGGGTCATACTCGAAAAACCACGATTCATCACCAGTGATAACCCTATTTAAGAATCCAACATCATTTTCCATGGAATTTTTCCAGTCAGTAACACATTCGACTCTTCTCAACTTTTGATGCGGAGTCAGCAGTTTTGGCACGATTTTCGCACAAACCTTTCTTAAGCCCAAATGCTCGGTTAAGATTGTGTGCACTGTTGATTTTCCTAAATTTAGTTCTTCAGCTATCATTCGGACAGTTTTTCGGCGATCAGTAAGGACAAGACGCCGCACACGATCAATGTTTTCATGCACACAAGAGGTTGAAGGTCGTCCAATTCTTGCATCATCCGTGGCGTCTTCTCGACCTTCTTTAAAGCGCTTAATCCACTTGAAAATGGCTGTTTTCTTCATAGCATTATCACCATAAACAACTCTCAACATTTCAGCAATTTCTTGGTAATTTTTACCAAGCTTTACCAAAAACTTGATGTTAATTCGTTGTTCAGTGAATTGGTCAATTTCCATACCGACGAACAAAAAAATAATGCAAAACTAAAAATAACTCTACTCGCAAGATCCGCACAGCGTAACGTTCTGCCAAGCACTGACGGCTCATTGGGTCCCAGACAACACGTGAGGCCAGTGGGCATGGTTTAACTCTCCGTAATGGCCACCATATTCGACCAGTTCGCGTATTTATTGGACAAACCTCGTATGTATATTCGATATAATATAAATGTTATATATATAATAGTACTAAAAACATTCAAATTACTTCTGCCAAATCACTCATAAACATGAAAAGGCTTTGATAAAAGAGACCTTGATTATAAAGAAAACCTATTATATAGACTTACGTATCCTGGCAGCAATGCTACCTGGTGGGCATGGAAGAAACACTTAACTCTGCCATTAACTTACAAAATACCTGATCAGTTACTTTATAAGATAAATTTATGGCACATGTAACAATAATATTGTTGTAATATTCGCTACAGAATAAAATACAATAATATCGAACGCAGTAAAACAAAATGTTCTTGGAGTTATGTAAATAATTTGATACATAAATGATGTCATTCAAATATAATTAATAAAAATCGTTGTTGAGTTTAAACACACAAACAACCCTAAAGTTGGATATCTCAGGAATTAAGAGGGCTATGATCACCGGTCATGTTTTTATGGATTCATGAAGTAACAGGAAGGAACTGAAGTCGGCTAGGGAATCTGAGGCCTGTTCAATAGCTAAGAAAAACCAGCCTAATCGAGGTAAAAATTGTGGAATTGGCATAGATAAGAAGGCTCGACGTTTTAGGATTGGTCTAACCAAAGTTCGTCAGCATAAATCAGTATTAATAATAATTTTAGACAACGAAATGATTAATTACAAATAAACTAAAATAAATAAGAAGCTGAGAGTAGTATATGATGAATCTAGAAGAATGTTAGAATAGCCTGAATTCCAAATATCAGCGTCGATCTATGAGTTTCAACACTCGATGATAAAATATCTAAGGGATATTTTACACGGAAAATTGTCCAAACTGGTGTCGAGAGACATGGTGAGCTTAGCTAAGCTTAGTAGTCTCATAGGAAAATCATTCTAGTAAAAAAAATCAGGAATGTAGGACGTGCAAATCTAAATCTCCAACGATATTATTGCTAGACGAGGTAAGTTACGAGTAGATAAGACCGAAATTCACAAGCTGAACTTAAATAGAATCGATCGCGCCGGAACACGGGAGAGAATTCGAGAGTACTAGAACTTCAACCATCGTTGTACTACCCAGGAACAGGACCAATCAGGATTTGACGTGCTGAAAGCAGTACAACAATGTTCTCAAAGAACATAGTACATAGCTAATATTAAATTCAAAAATTTACTAATGATTAATGTTGTTTGTCCGAAAATGATTTTGGAAAAATAATGTAATTAAGTTCAAATTTCAGATAAATGAGATTGCTTGAAACTGACTCTCACAAAGTGAAGAAGAAAGAAAAATTAATTAAATCCAAATAAATTAATGAATTTAAATATGTCACCGAATATATGGAAAAAGAGTGAGAGTTTGTTTGATAAATGTTTATAGGATATTGATGTAACTGAAACAAATGGTAAAACTAAGACAAACGAAAAATGTTAAATTTGAATAAAGATAAATCCAATCAAAAAAGTATTACTTATGAATTTAAATAAAATTAGTCTGTGAAAAAGTCAGTCGTGTGTTGTTGGTAAAGAGAATTAGTAAGAAGTATTAAAAATAGTTTTGTAATTTAATTAAATAATAATACTTAAATATCTAGAAGATAAATATATCATTTAGAAGGTTAATTTTATTTTGGGTAGTTGTTGTCAGTTAATTAATTTAAATTAGAAAGTGAAATTTATGTTCAAGAAATAATATTCATAATAAGATTCAAATCTTTTAACTAGATTTCATAGTGTCCGACTACGCGAAACAATTCTGTATAAGTGATTCCTATTTCGAATTGTTATTCCGAATACCTAAGTCATTCGATTCCGACTGTTTCCGTTCGGAATAGGGATGACAAATCAAAAGAAAGTATCGATAATTTTACTATATACTGGTATCGGAAAAAGTATCGATACTTCAAGAAAATCGAACAATTTGCAACAATTAGTAGGTATCGAATAAGAGTATCAGAAGAAATATAACGCAAACATCAAAGAAATTTAATAAGTAATTTATACAGTAGGGTATATGAGTATTGTATCTGTTCACTTCGTATTAAAAGCAAAACATTAAATTTAAAAAATATACCAAATATAATAATGTTAAGTGCACCGAAAACAATAAATGAAAATACGTAAAATCTATTCTTACACACATAAGGTAAGAAAGATATGTATTTAATAAAAATAGTAAATATATATATATATATATATATATATATATATATATATATATATATATATATATATATATATATATATATATATATATATATATATATATATATATATATATATAAGCATACATAAAGCATATACAGTACTGTATATATACAAATATATTTCAATAAATAATGAATGTTCATGTCAAAAACAATACATAAAAATAAATCCAAGTGGTTATAACAGAAATGGACACAAACTAATTTGTTACCCATAAGGTTTTGTGATATGTAAATATGTAGATTATTTTGGATGACTACAAGGTTTAGTGGTACTTTCGAGTAAGAGATCTCAGGTTCAAACCTGCCGATGCCGGTGATAGTGTTGTTTAAGTTTGACAAAATAATTTACCGGTACCTTATTACTAGTACTGATATTAGTAAAAGTATCGAGTAAAAAAATACTAGGTACCGAAAGAAAAGTATCGGTACCGATATCGGGTATCAGTTTCGTCCGTATTTTAGAGTATATTTTTAACGACAGCAATGTCAGTAACCTAACTGCAGCGATACAGTCTAGAGCCTAAATTTACCCGCAACGTGTTGTCACATGCCCAGTAGGCCTATCATAAGGCAGCAATCAGCATGCTGGCCATTGGCCAAGGATGTGTCGTGGCGAACTTGTGTCAATAAATCCGTCAGTAATACCATGTAACCACACAAAACACACCCGCCGCATTGTTGCCACAGTTTTTATTTGTGAAAACGTAATAGGCTAAATACATTACTTATAAATAGCCCCACATTGGTGAGCCAGTTTATTTATTCATTAAATTATTTATACTTAAAGACCTTACTTGATACATGGTGGAAATCAATTATATTAATGAAGTAATAACATGCTTGTATATTTCCCAAGATTTTTTATTTGAGTCTTGTCAACCAAGATTTCATTGGTTAGAGGATTGTCAAGGACACTTAACATATGAAGTTAAAACAGCTAGTACAACATTATATTTTTGTTTGGAAAAACCCACTGTACAGACTTAAGAACTAGGAGGAGGGGATAATCACCTAGACAATGTCTTAAAAGAATATTTAAAACTAATACAGATTAACTTAAAACTAAACAATTTATTTCTAAATTCTCTAAATTCGTGGATTTGTTAGATACGTGTAATGTTTTAAAATCTGTATTTTTATACAAATCAGAAATATTATGAACTCTCAAGTGGTTAGCAAAACTAGAGTCCTCATGGCCCAACCGCGCAAACTTCTATAGTGTTCTTCTATTCTAATCTTAAAAATTCATCGTAAATTAGTATGTGGCCTTCTTGTAAACGTACAATATTTATTAGATGTACTCCAAAATTCTTACTTTTCAAATAAAATCTTACAGCAATAGCTAAAAGTAAGTTAGTATTAAAGAAGACCTAAGTAAGAGAGCTCCGTTGCGGATCCTCCGGAAAGCAGTTTATTGCCGATATCATTGCTTTTCTGTCGCAACCACAAATCCGCTGAGTGTGACCCTAGCCTAAATCTGCCGCTGAAAGTGACCCTAGCCTAAATCTGCCGCAATGACAAATCAGCCCAGTGTGACGGTAGACTAATTCTGCCGCAACGACAAAAACACTGAAAGTGACCCTAGCCTAAATCGACAAAGCCGCTGAATATGACCCTAGCCTAAGTCGACAAAGCGGCTGAATGTGACCCTACCCTAAATTTGCCGCAACGACAAAGCCGCTAAAGCCGGTGAGAGTGACCCTAACCTAAATCTGCCGCAACAACAAAACGGCTGAGTGTGACCCTAGCCTAATTCTGCCGCAACGACAAAGCCGCTGAAAGTAACCCTAGCCTAAGTCGACAAAGTGGCTGAATGTAACCCTAGCCTACATCGACAAAGCCGCTGAGTGTGACCCCAGCCTAATTCTGCTGCAACGACAAAGCCGGTGAGAGTGACCCTAACCTAAATCTGCCGCAACAACAAAGCCGCTGAGTGTGACCCCAGCCTAATTCTGCCGCAACGACAAAGCCGCTGAAAGTGACCCTAGCCTAAATCGACAAAGCGGCTGAATGTAACCCTAGCCTACATCGACAAAGCCGCTGAGTGTGACCCCAGCCTAATTCTGCCGCAACGACAAAGCCGGTGAGAGTGACCCTAACCTAAATCTGCCGCAACAACAAAGCCGCTGAGTGTGACCCCAGCCTAATTCTACCGCAACGACAAAGCCACTGAAAGTGACCCTAGCCTAAATCGACAAAGCGGCTGAATTTAACCCTAGCCTAAATCTGTCGCAACAACAAAACCGCTGAGTGTGATCCTAACCTAATTCTGCCGCAACAACAAAACCGCTGAGTGTGACCCCAGCGTGAATCTGCCTCAACGTCAAAGCCGCTGAGAGTGACCCTAACCTAAATCTGCCGCAACGACAAAGCCGCTGAAAGTTACCCTAGCCTAATTCGACAAAGCCGCTGAGTGTGACCCCAGCCTAAATCTACCGCAACGATAGAACCGGTGGGTCTGACTACACCCATTTGTAACGTTGCTTAATATTCTCATTTTTAAAAGTTTAAAAATTGATATCTTGTAGCGCTAAACTCTCCGACAAATCGGAGCCATCTGCTAAGGTCAGAGGGCCGGGTGAAAACAACCTTTGTGTCTATTCCAGGACAGGCCTCTAAAATCTTTAAACAACGCTACCGTGACCGGACGCTGGGGCTTCACTTGTAAACCAACTCTGCGTCAGATCTCCCGCGTCTTGGCAATGTCTGGTGTTGTACAGTAACAATCTGAATATTAAAATTATATACCTCCCTGGGCAAGGCTGAAATTACGACTACCCATTATTAGCATTGTAATCTTTCCGCCAGTGGAAGCTTCACCAGTTTTCGGTGCGTCCTGTTCAGTTCACAGTTAAAATCCTGAACAAATTCACCACTTGCGGGAACGTAAAGGTGAAAAACCCAAAATCTAACTAGAGCGCTGGACGTTTCGTTATAAGTGAAACTTAGCGTTATTGGAAAACAATCTATAAATAGACATTGGACTTTGTGTATAAAACTTATGTATAAACTGTACGCTTTTATGTGTTTTGTTTTAACTGTCCAGGTATCATGGCTTCGACTGCACCAGGAAACCATCAGGCCGAAGGAGCAAAGGTATGTCTGTTTTATTGCTTTTCATTGTAACATAAGAGATTAGAAAACACGCTGTATAGGTCGTTCGGAAGTATTAAAATAAACTAATAAAATTACTATTTACATTTTTAGTACCTAATTATTACAATTTATCTATTTAACACCCAATCGGTTTAATGCTTACGTTTTCCTTGTCGTTGCGTTCCTGTGCAGACTAACAGCCAATAAAAAAGTCATATTCGCCATTCGTTCACCTTGGTACTTGCACAAGACAAGAGGCGTTGTATTCCATCATCGATGATTAACTACACCATTGTGTCTTTCTCTATCTGTAATTGTAAGAACTGATAGATCCGTCGACACACACATGCGCGGTGCGGACACGCACAGACACACAGTATAGGATGACCATTACAATTATCGATCATATTGTATACAGATTGCATGAATCGCCAATTAATTAAAACAATCAACGGAAAGAGTATTTTTGTATTCACCTTGAGCCTACAACTGTAATGGGTAATTTTACACTATGCTAGTCTTGTTGGTTCATTCTCTTGTAGGTATATTCTTTTGTTGTTACATTCTCTTGTAGGTACAATCTCTTGCAGGTACATTCTCTTGTAGGTACATTCTCTTATAGGTACATTCTCTTGTAGGTATATTCTCTTGTAGGTATATTTTCTTGTAGGTATATTCTCTTGTACGTACATTCTCTTGTAGGTATATTCTCTTGTATGTACAATCTTTTGTTGATACGTTATCTTGTAGGTATATTTTCTTGTAGGTACATTCTTTTGTTGATACATTCTCTTGTAGGTATATTCTCTTGTATATATTTTCTTTTGTTACATTCTCTTGTAGGTATATTCTCTTGTATATACAATCTCTTGATACGTTATCTTGTAGGTATATTCTCTTGTAGGTACATTCTTTTGTTGATACATTCTCTTATTCTCTTGTATGTACAATCTTTTGTTGATACGTTCTCTTGTAGGTATATTTTCTTGTAGGTACATTCTTTTTGTTGTACATTCTTGTAGGTATATTCTCTGTAGGTATATGATACGTTCTCTTGTAGGTATATTCTCTTGTATGTACAATCTTTTGTTGATACGTTATCTTGTAGGTATATTTTCTTGTAGGTACATTCTTTTGTTGATACATTCTCTTGTAGGTATATTCTCTTGTATATACAATCTTTTGTTGATACGTTATCTTGTAGGTATATTTTCTTGTAGGTACATTCTTTTGTTGATACATTCTCTTGTAGGTATATTCTCTTGTATGTACAATCTTTTGTTGATACGTTATCTTGTAGGTATATTTTCTTGTAGGTACATTCTTTTGTTGATACATTCTCTTGTAGGTATATTCTCTTGTATATACAATCTTTTGTTGATACGTTATCTTGTAGGTATATTTTCTTGTAGGTACATTCTTTTGTTGATACATTCTCTTGTAGGTATATTCTCTTGTATATACAATCTTTTGTTGATACGTTATCTTGTAGGTATATTTTCTTGTAGGTACATTCTTTTGTTGATACATTCTCTTGTAGGTATATTTTCTTGTATGTACAATCTTTTGTTGATACATTCTCTTGTAGGTATATTTTCTTGTAGGTACATTCTTTTGTTGATACATTATCTTGTAGGTATATTCTCTTGTATATACAATCTTTTGTTGATACGTTATCTTGTAGGTATATTTTCTTGTAGGTACATTCTTTTGTTGATACATTCTCTTGTAGGTATATTCTCTTGTATGTACAATCTTTTGTTGATACGTTCTCTTGTAGGTATATTCGCTTGTAGGTACATTCTTTTGTTGATACATTATCTTGTAGGTATATTCTCTTGTATGTACAATCTTTTGTTGATACATTATCTTGTAGGTATATTTTCTTGTAGGTACATTCTTTTGTTGATACATTCTCTTGTAGGTATATTCTCTTGTATGTACAATCTTTTGTTGATACGTTCTCTTGTAGGTATATTCGCTTGTAGGTACATTCTTTTGTTGATACGTTCTCTTGTAGGTATATTCTCTTGTATGTACAATCTTTTGTTGATACGTTCTCTTGTAGGTATATTCTCTTGTATGTACAATCTTTTGTTGATACGTTCTCTTGTAGGTATATTCTCTTGTATATACAATCTTTTGTTGATACGTTCTCTTGTAGGTATATTCTCTTGTATACAATCTTTTGTTGATACGTTCTCTTGTAGGTATATTCGCTTGTAGGTACAATCTTTTGTTGATACGTTCTCTTGTAGGTATATTCTCTTGTATATACAATCTTTTGTTGATACATTCTCTTGTAGGTATATTCTCTTGTATATACAATCTTTTGTTGATACGTTCTCTTGTAGGTATATTCGCTTGTATATACAATCTTTTGTTGATACGTTCTCTTGTAGGTATATTCTCTTGTATATACAATCTTTTGTTGATACGTTCTCTTGTAGGTATATTCTCTTGTATATACAATCTTTTGTTGATACATTCTCTTGTAGGTATATTCTCTTGTATATACAATCTTTTGTTGATACGTTCTCTTGTAGGTATATTCTCTTGTATGTACAATCTTTTGTTGATACGTTCTCTTGTAGGTATATTCTCTTGTATGTACAATCTTTTGTTGATACGTTCTCTTGTAGGTATATTCTCTTGTATATACAATCTTTTGTTGATACGTTCTCTTGTAGGTATATTCTCTTGTATATACAATCTTTTGTTGATACGTTCTCTTGTAGGTATATTCTCTTGTATGTACAATCTTTTGTTGATACGTTCTCTTGTAGGTATATTCTCTTGTATGTACAATCTTTTGTTGATACGTTCTCTTGTAGGTATATTCTCTTGTATGTACAATCTTTTGTTGATACATTCTCTTGTAGGTATATTCTCTTGTAGGTACATTCTTTTGTTGATACGTTCTCTTGTAGGTATATTTTCTTGTAGGTACATTCTTTTGTTGATACGTTCTCTTGTAGGTATATTCTCTTGTATGTACAATCTTTTGTTGATACGTTCTCTTGTAGGTATATTCTCTTGTATGTACAATCTTTTGTTGATACGTTCTCTTGTAGGTATATTCGCTTGTAGGTACATTCTCAGCTTTAGCTAAGTGTTACACTCGCTTACACACAATGGTCTTATTTAAACCATTGTAGAGAAATTCCCTTCATGCTGTTGGCTATACAGTGGTCATCAAGGCAGAACCTGGGACGATTTTGATAAAAGAAAGGACAAGTTTGTATTTTAGGAAAATCCTCTTAACGGTTTTAAAATGGAATCCATTTCAAAATAATATAAAATTTTATCTTACTAAATCTTTAGTAATATTTAGTAAGATGAAAACATTTAATCTTTTTTTTAATATGATTTCACTATCGTAGGGCATAATTAAAATAAAATATTTACGTTTTAAATATTTACGTTTTAAATATTCACTAAAATGTTGAAAGTTTAAAATTCTTACATATATATAAATTTTAAAGCTGATTGTAGGCTAAAATGAAAAAAGTAATGTTCGAAATTAGAAATTTTGCTTCCATCATGTCAGAAGAAAATGCTGTGGTTATTGTTTTTTTTAATCAATTTGTAAAGTGTTAAAAATCTATCAACATTTTTTTTATACTTATAATTTTTGTTACATTTGAAAACATTTTCATTAAAAGGATTTGCAATCCAACCAGTTATCGTCACTGTTGCATTCACGAAAGTTGTATCTGGGCAACACTTGCCTACCTTGTGTTAACTAAAGTTTCTTTTTAGTTAAGAAGTCATTACGTTTTTCGAAAACTTCACATATAATGAAATCTTACTATGAACTTTTCGATTTTTACGTAAATTTGTTTTAAAATATAAATCAGTACATATCAATTAATACATTTAAATATTATAATATATATATATATATATATATATATATATATATATATTAATTATCTCTCTCTTTATTTGTTTCACCCAACTTTGGAGTACACTAAATCAATCACTTTTTAATGTTCTGTGCCTTCCTCGTAGCCCAGTATTGCTTCATTCGTTGTGATCTTGCTTTTCTTTCTTCGTCAGAGATTTGGATCGTTCGCTTGGATTTGACTTTGCCTTGGAACCGTTGCTTCTTGTCCTTGGTTACTGTTTTGGCTGTTTTGTCCATGAGCATAGTGTCAGTGATTTGTAGTTCTGTTATGTCTTTCTCTGTTTCTCTAAACCAAAGTGGTTTGGCTCTTTTATTGCGAAAGTAGACATATATTTTTTTGCTTAGTCTATTTTTGTCCATTCGGAGGATGTGCCCATAAAAATCAACTCTCCTTTTTTCTTATTGTGCCTGATAGTGTTTCATATATTAATTATATTATAAATACAACTACATTTTTTATTTGTACTGGGCTTTTGCAGCCCATCATGTGTTTTTATAAATAAATAAAAAATATAAAAATGTAAGAAATAAAATATGAAAGATGAATTTATAATTAATGCAGAAATTATCCCTATAGGACTTCTTTCTTATAAAGAATTTTAAATAAATATTCGAATCATGAATTAAAATATAAATCAATATGTATTAATTCGGTTAATAATTTCAGTTTTCACTTCTGTCGACCATTCCCGCGACTGCCAATTTTTCTTATTTTATTTGCTTTTTATATGATGTTATCCTTATTGGTTAGGCCTATTTATAATTATTAAAGTCTTATTTTGATACATCTTTTCTACGTCTTTTTTAAATACGTCATTTCTGAATTTAATTTTCTTTTTTCGTCTTTCATCGTGTCCGCCATTACTTGTAGTCAAGCTTGGATACAGCTGTTTTACGACGTGATTGCAACACAAAATCGCAACTTTTCTTAAGAAAATTTGTAACTTCTGAAAACGTTTCGTAAATTCGTTGCAATCAGATTTTAGCTTGTTTCGATAAAATAATGTAATTTTCTTTTATCTTTGTTTCACACATGATTTAAACGATTCAGTTTTGAAAACATTTCTACAGTCCAAGTTTTTCTCTAATTTGTATTTGATTTCCTATTTTACAATTTTTGATCATATCATAATTATGAGATATTCGATATCACAGCTGGCCAAAGTTTTTAAAACTTCAGTCTGATTTCAGTTCTCCTGACAAAGGATCAACGGCACTAATATTTAAGTATTCTAAAAGTGCACCTCTGCTATACCTCATTCTTTCTCTTAGTGACTGCCTGACTCATTATCTTCTTGGTGCTCGTTTGTCGCCAAAACGTAACGTGCAACTGCGGCGAGAACATCTACTCTTGACGTCTATTAGTGAACTTGTTTAACCACCCTACAGTAGAAATGTCCCTAAACAAAAACGAAAGTACTTTCCAACATTTCAGTTTCAAACATTTGTTCGCAACTCGTGTTTCACAAAAATTTGCAAACATTTTATTTTAAACTGTTGTGTAAACGGGACTTCAGAGCTTACCTTTAAAGTAAAAGCGTAGCTACTAAACTCTACTCATTGCCAACTGTCGTGGGAGTTCTGGTCAGTTCTCATTATAAATCACATGTATGGCTGTACATATAAACACATAATAGACCGGTTTGTCACTTATCTTGTAACCGCGAGCAATTACCGACCGAAGCTGTAGGCAGCGCTAGTATCGCTACTTGACTTCGGCCTACGTGGTGACGTCACTGCTAGTACGGTATGGATAACTTGAAACGTTGGTTCAATTAAATAAAGTTGTCGGCTTACAGTTCACCATATTTCTTGTTTCCTACGGCTATATATAGATTCTATCTCAGATGTTGTAAATTAGTTTGCACTGCGTTGTGGGACTTTAACAGCTGATTTATGTAACGGGTGAATGAATAAACTGAGGCAAAAAATATGGGTCAAATAAAGTGAATTTAATTTCTCAAAGTCAGTTTATCAAATGTTGATCTATATAAAGATTTGTAATCCTACTCAGTATACCAAATTTTAAGTACTGGCTGATACAAAATTGTCGCAGTTATTTTTCAAAGGTTTTCCCTGATTATTTTTAAATTTTATTTCAGACTTTGGTTGTGCTATTACAAAAATGTTAACTATTGTGTTTTTTAATAACAGCTGTGTTCTCGTTATGTATCATCGTATAACTTTCTCACTGTACGAAAGCGCGGTGATCGTGGAAAAAATCGAGCCTTAAGATTTTAATTGATCTTTTCGTTTGCATGGTTCCTTTGAAGCTCTGCAACTCAAGTTATTGTAGAAATTTTAAACTAAAAGAAATTTGATTAACTGTTCCGTAGTGAAATTAAAAATGAAAAAAAACCTTCAGCGCAGTCAGATTTATTATGTTCTTTTTATTTACTCTGGAACAGTAAATTTATTTTATTTTAAACTTGGTGCATCGTTTTGAATTATAAATATTGATTGGACGAATTTTTAGAGAAGTAATTTAATGTAAGAACGTTGTGTAGTGTTTGTGCACCGTTTGTTGCTTTTGTTTAGGGATCGATTTGCAACCGATAGCGGGCGACGGTAATGCACGTAAACATTTGCAGCTGAATGCTGACGAGGGTCAAGTGCAGAAACAGGGGGTCCTTGAATATGGCCTACCCGAGACTCTGTCCGTTCATACACGAAGATTGTGGTAACACTAGACTTATGGGAAACAGACATAATGCCAGAGTTAAATGTCAAATTTGAGACAACACGATTGTTTGAAACACGACCTGTAGACGGCGTTAGCTAACGGTTGCGTGACGGTGAGGGGGGTGTCGGAGCGGAACAAGCAAGAGCTGCCTCACGTTTCACGAGCAAAGAGCTGGAGCAGCGTGGGCTGTTCTTAAAGTGAACATTTCCTGCGAGTGTAGTGGTCACTGCCGGCATGTTTGTCATTCACCGGCAGTGGGCCTCACAAACGTCCGCTTCCATTACTTCAACAAGAAGAGGAATGTATTTTAATTGTAAGTTTAATAGTAGTGGGCTGTTCTCTGGTGTACGCTAGCATTGAATGTAAACGTACTAGAAGAACAGCCACTGTAATAAAATACGTGTTCGATATCAGCGGCTAAAGTCCAAGTAATTGGACTGTTTACCGCTACGAACGCTGCTAGTTGCAAGGACGGGGGAAAACGTTTGAGAAAATATATAGTACTATTATCTATTTATCTCTATTGAATACACTGCCGCAAGATGCCATCAGCAGCGAGCGCTCACATATCTCTCATAAGGGTTATAATTCATTTAAATGCAATGGCTAGTAAGAATCCTATTGCGACTGTCCTGTGTTTAAACACTTCGTCCCGCGAACACACTTGTACTATGCATAGTGCGAACTACTACAGTTCATTCAATTTTAGTTGAGAACATCGATAGGCCTACATACATATGGCTGAGAATGAATTTAAACAGAGATAAGCGGCGTACGGCTGGCACGTTATGTCCTAGCGTACCTAGCCTATTCCAGCCTATCTACTAGGCTTTGGAAGTAACTGTGTCAGCCGTTTTTTTTAAAAATGTCGTTTTGTAAAAGAAAGTTATGATTATTATTAATAGCAGATCCGGCCTGATAGAACGGAAAATATTTTTACCAGCTGTTACCGGTTACGGCTTCGCCTGTAATTATAATGTAAGTAATAAAACTTATAGTCGATTTTTAAAATCAGAATAGGTTCATTTCAATTTAATATATTTTGTACACAATATTACATGATTTATGCTTTTCGGCCAAGACATAGATTTTTGCTACTCAATACTCTAGAACAGGGTTCCGTTATATTTTAATAAAATATTATTCAAACGTCACTGTTATAAAATTAACACTTGAATACTAAATAATTAAGTTGGAATGGGTAAGTAATATGATGGCGTTTAAAATAATTTAAACATTTATTATTCACACCTACCAATATATGATAAACGTATATAACGTCACTGTTGTACAGTTAACACATGTCACAAAACTAAATACTAAATAATTAAGTTGGACTGGGTAAGTACTATAATGACGTTTTTTTAACGGGAATAGGTGTGCGTTCATCTTAGGTACCTAAACTATGTTCTTACCGAATTTCATCTCATCGGACGAATAGTTAAAGCGTGATTGAATAACAAACACACAGTAAGTCCGGTCCTTGTGGAGAAGAACTTTTTAAAATTGTGAAAACTGAAATATTGGGTTCAAATAACCAAGACGGCCGTTAACCAATATAAGTGATTTTATATTTATAAATTGAGCATGTAACAGGTCTTTGAGAGCTTGTGTTCTGCCATGGTGATTACTATTAATTTAGTAATTTAGAAGGACCAGATTTAGTAATTTTCCGAGGACCGGATATATCAAAGTTAAGTTTACAACCAAAATCTTACGTTCTGTGAACGTACCTTGAGTTGAAGGTCTTGTAGAAGTTGATGGCATTTGAAGCAGGCGTATACATTGCGCGTTATGTTCAAACTTGTGTCATAGCGAATAGTTTGGTGGTTGTATATTAAAGAGAGCAAGATTAAAGAGGTTTGTGCCAATATAAATCCGGCACGTCTTGAGTTAACCTTCTTTAAGACAGTAAAGCGAACCTTTATTAACCCTCTGACGGGAACGAATACAGGATCTTGCTGTATTTAAATGTATTTAAAGCGGAAGGAGGGCATTTCGAGTTTACGGTGGGTATGACTTAATTGCCAAATATCCAAACACGGATCATGACAGGTGGCTCGATCACAGAGGCTCCATGTACTTGTTTCCAATAGATCCAAAATAGAGAGCTTTGCACCTCAAGGATAACGCCTAGAGCGGGGTGGGGGACAGACACAACGCCAAGAGGACAACCTCATTAGCCAACCAAATTGTGGCTTTTGGTTTTTATCTTGATCGCGGCAATGATCCTATGAATTCAAATCCTGGTAATTGATCGAACAGTATTGTTGTATTTAGTCATAAGTTATTTATAATGTAATGCGTCAAACAGTAGAATGTACTCATACCTTTGAATCTACAGGGTTGCTTTTTTTGTGTTTAACGTCCGACTATTGTGCACACTTGGGCTAATGCAGACGATGGGATGATTTATAGCGTATGAAAATGCCAAGTCCTGACCGGAAATCGAACCCGGGTCCTCGGGGTGAAAGCCCAGTACGCTATCAACTAGGCCACCGAGGCGGCTAGTTGTACAGGGTTGCACAAAAGTTTCTCCCTTTAGGGAAACCATGTCTCCTCATAATGAAATAGTAAATTTGACATTTATTAAAAGTAAATCTTTCGTATATTATTACGCTATGCATTCCGATCGGTCCTGTACCAAAAATAAGGACCTGAGTTATTGAAACTACATGTACGGGGTACCTCAGAATACAGGTACGTCAGAATACCAGGGAACTGTCACGCCTCATACTTTTTCATTTTAAGGCTTTACAATAAAATAAAACCGACTTAAACCCGATAAAATGTCTGTTAAAAAAAAATCAATGAGTAGTATAAATTGTTCCTGTCAGAGTGAGTCACAATGCAGGCATAGGTGACAGAAATAATTAATTAATTGTGTGTGTGTGTGCGCCAAAACAGCTGATTGCTTGGAAAACAATGCCTATTGTATAAATAATCTAAATATAGGAATGAATTTGCTTTATTAACAACGTTGTAACAGGTCATACAATTATTAAGTATAACTATGTCTATTTTATCAGAAGTTCATATTGACAAGAATCAGTAGACGTTTACATGGTTTTACAATGATCTTAGTTAGCAAGATACGTAAAGTAAGCTTAAAATATAAGTATTGAATTAAAGGTTAGTGTATTATAGTAATTAAATACCGACCAACAGTATTGTTTGAGTTATTTTATTTACAGAATTCATGTTTTTTACGTTCTATTACCGACAGCGATTTCATAAGAAACGTCCTAACCTCTTTTCCTTTTCGTTCATGTACCAACAAGGAAAGTTATGATTGCCACGTATTTCATAGGTCATATATATTTCATAGTTTATAAAGAGTTGCAACTTCTTGATGTACATTGTTGTATACTGTTTGTTTCATTTTCCCATTAGCTGTAATTAACTTGTTCCCATTAAGGTCGCACGAGCCCATTCATAATGTATTCATAATTAAATAGGCCAAATAATTTATTTAAAATACACAGTTTCGTGAGTCAGGGCAACGCAGCCTAAATTGAGCTGATTACCATCCTTGTCTTTCACAAAGCTGTATCATGTGAACACGTTCCCCTGTACACAACAACATAGGCTTGTTACATGATATGGCTTGTAAACATTCAACTCAATAATACGTTATTTTCCTATGAGTAGGAACCCTGTAGAATAAAGGAATATTGGGTAAGTTCAACAGCCAATGATTTGTTTTGACGCACACCAATTCATATAGAATGGACTGTAAATGAGTGACGACTGACTTCCTGAATTTGGATTTCAAATGTATAAAGTATACATTCAAACTTTTTAATGTATAAAGTTTACCTTTTCCAAATTCTAGCTTGTGCGTAATCGAAAATTTAATATAGACTTACTTACGTTTCATTACTCTTGCATGTCACAATTTTCCGTTTGTTCGTTTGTATGAGTACGTGTATAGTTCACGTGTGGTGGATGTATGCTGTTTCGTTGTTGTGATGCAAGAAAATTTTCAAAAATATTTTGTACCATACACTTTATTTTAAAATTCTGATTTCACTACATCATTAGCATTAAAGTATCCATTTACGTATTAGCTGATATAAGGAGACAAAAACAACTAGACTCAGATCGGGACATGCCAGGTGATCGACCCTGCGTCCAGTGCCAGTCGTTAGGTTAGCGTAGGCTTACAGGATAGGAATAACAATTCAGTTGAACGTACAAACATACTGTATACGGAAGTACAGTTCAGTAATCACGTCTAGGCATGTGTCCGTTACTGTATATGTACTGTGTTGTAGGCCTATTGCACACAAAAGTAGAAACAATTTTTTTTCTGCTTAACTTCAATAGTTATGCCAGTTAGACTAATGAGGGATCAGCGTTAACGTTAAGGGAAAGAGGGAGTAACTGCGGCTAGAACTAAGGAATAGTTCAGAGACGCAGCCGATTGACCGGTGCTTTAGCCACATCGACCATCCCCACTTAACCTCTAAACCAGCGGTTTCTAAACTAAGAATGGTGGGATGGCGGACGACTTAAAACTTTTCAAATGTTCTCTCGCTTGCAAACAATAGAATATTGGACATATCTCAACTGTAAAGTTACACGCGAAACAGATATTTTCGGGGCGTTATGACATTGCAGCCGTATTGTTTATTTTGTGACAGCAAAGTGTGGCGCGTCTGTCCGTCTGGAAGTTTACTCGTTGCTGGGCTCGTGCTGCTGCTGGAACTACGACATGCATCCAGCTAGGATAAATGAGTTAAAAAAATAAAAAATTCCATATTTTTTGTATAATAATTAAACTTTATCAGAATAAAAGATAAAAGGGTGTATAAATCCGTTAAAATCTATTAATTCACTTTTAAAACATTTTTTCTTTTCTTCTGATGATTAAACACAAACAAACAAACAATTGTTTTTCATTAAATTTTTTTTGGTCCTGTTTCTTTTAAATAGGTATAGTGGGCGAAAAAACTTAGGGTTAAGATGGGTCTCATGACAAAAAAGTTTGGGAACCACTGTTCCGAAATATCAAGGTTGTATATGGATGCTGCGGTAGGTGAAGGTACGTATAATGTTTAACAAAGCTGATTTCAGACAATTTTTAGTGAATTTTCTTTGGAGAAAACAAGACCCGATTTGATTCACGCTTGGCGCAAAAATAGATTGCAGTTAGGTAATAGCTGCGGCAAAATCGTTACTCAGCGGAATCCTTTAAACAATATCAGAATATGTGTCACTTCAGATCTTGAATTTTTCCTGATTTTTTTAATCTGAAAGCGACATGGGCAGTGTTTCTAGTTTATTTTGTATAAAACAATGGTTATTCATTGTCAGACCTGAGATCCCGACTTGTACGAACAGGTATAGGCCTATGTATAATTAATTAACTTAGATAGGCTACATAGTAATGACATAAGAATGTTATTCTACTATTGTGCATGCGTGTATCTCGCCAAGTTTATCAGATCCTGAGGAAGTGGTGACTCAACTTTCGCCATCATCTTTCTCCTGGAATAGTTGGCTTTACTACGTAGATAATTCAATTTGGTTTAAAATGATATTCGTGGTATGTTTAACTATTGTTATCGATCTCGATTGTTACTTTCTTCCTAGTTCCTACATTCTCTCTCTCTCTCTCTCTCTCTCTCTCTCTCTCTCTCTCTCTCTCTCTTCACACACACACGAACGCGCGCGCACACAAACACGCACACGCGTGCACACACGAACACACAAATACACTCTCTCTCACATACACACGCGCGCGCACACACACAAAAAACACGCGCGTACTTACGATCACATAAATACACTCACGCGCGCGCGCGCACACACACACACACGCTCTCTCTCACACACGTGTGCGCGCCATACACACACACACACGTGTGCGCGCCATACACACACACACACACGCGCGCGCGCGCGCGCAGAAATTAAATTTTTGTTTAGTTTTTGAGGGAGTTTATAGCCAAAATTATGCTTTATAACTAAAATTGTTGAAAAATAAAAGCGTGATCCAATTTTGGAAGGCACACTACATCTGCATAACAAATTACATCAAAATCTGCCAATATAGCTGTGTACATAAACAGACATCTAGGTGAAAGCTACGTTTTTTTGTATTTATGGGACCTGAAAACAGGTATAGCCTGAATTGGTAATTTTAGTTTTATCTGAGCGGGTAAACGTTGTTAAATGAATGTGTAAATTTTCCTTTCGATTTTATAAAACACGTTAACAAACCCTGTTTGCCATATTGAATCTATTCCATATAAACACATAAGCATTGAATATAAACGTAATAAAATGATAACACTTATGACAGGTAGGCCTACATGAGCACTCGCTGCTGGTGGCATATTGCGGCAGAGTGTTCAACTAAAGTTGAATAGTTACTGTCTATTTTCTTAAACGTTTCCATGCAGCTTGCGTTAGTAGCGACAGATAATCCAACTAGTTGGATCTTAGCTGCTGATATCGATCACGCTTTTTATAATGATCGCTGTACTTCTAGTATGATTATGTTCAGTGATAGAAGACAAACTACATTTTAATATGTCAAATGTTATTGATACCTCATTTTAAAAGTCTTGTATGTGAAAATGTGACCCGTTGTGTATATATATATATAGCCTATATACTTTTCTACTGTGTGTGCGCGCGTGCGTGTGTGCGTGCGCGCGCGCGCGTGTGCGTGTGTGTGTGTGTGTGGCTTTGTATTTTTGTACGTGTATATTTTTAAAAAAATGTATACAAAATGTAAACAGACTGCATTCCCGCTTTCTTAATATAAGTTGCATTTTTTTTTTAAATTAGCGGATTAATATGCAGGCTATTGTTAAATAACATAGCCATAAGAATAGATTCAATATGTCAATAGAGTGTACAGACTCTAAAGGTTTGAGTGGAGCATAAAATAGTTCTTCAGCGGTTAGGCTGACATTAGACTGCTAACAATCCCAGTTTTCTTTGCATTTTCACTTACCAACGCATTGACGTAAGAGAACTTTTAGAAAGCAATTACTCGCTACTCAACTTGTAAGTGGAAACCACTACAAAAGTAAAAGCTTAGTGCTTGTTGAAGGCATACGCTTCTGTGTTCTACAAGTGGTTACCATTTTTTAAAAAAATACACCTTTGAGTTTCTGTAGTGCATTCAGGTATTATGCAAGTTTTGTTACCTGTACATAGCTTTACTTGTGTTAAACTTAATCCGACCAAAACTCAAATTTGGAATGTGTAGAGTGGATTTAAAAAAAAAGCTCCAGTGAGGAAGTGCTCACCACTACAAAATGAAATCTAAGGAAATAATTTGATACGAAATGATAAGTTAAAATGAAGTTAATAAACATTGCTCTAATTTACATTTTGGTAACACTGCAGAAAGGAACCAAGTTCGACCAGTATTTGTATATCACGTGTATATAGCACTGTACTATCAAACACTTAAGTTGTCCGTATTCACCAAAACTAATATTTCATTCTTAAAAATTACCCAATTATAATGCAATAACTATTTATTTGTTATTGTTTATATTGATCCTAACGATGGCAATAAACATAAAATTAAAATTATTCATCGTTATCGATAAGAAATAAACATAATTCAGCTGAAAAAGAACAAAATAATTGTAGGAACAGATGTGATGCTAATCAGTTGTTTTATGAACATTACCTCCTTCTCGTCATCCCCGTAGTGCAACATTTTCTTCCGTTGTATTGTATTTATTGAACACACAGTAGGTACATAAAGAAACAACAATATTCTGAAATACTCATTTTTAGCCAATCTAAGTCATGAAATTTAAAATTTAATCTTAGATAAAACTAAATATACTCCAGCTGTTTACTGTACATCGAACTTAGCGAAACATGTTGTCGACAACAAGAATAAAACAGATATTTTAATGAACAGTGCTGTATATAAGGTAGTCTGTGAAGCGTGCCTTTGTGAATACGAAGGACAGTCAAAGTCGTGTTGAAAAATATTTCAATT
This sequence comes from Callitettix versicolor, assembly GCA_022606455.1. Lineage (NCBI taxonomy): Eukaryota > Metazoa > Arthropoda > Insecta > Hemiptera > Cercopidae > Callitettix > Callitettix versicolor. Next base: position 2,299,692 of record CM040187.1, read on the forward strand.
GTTGCAAGTAGGAACAAAAATTACTCAAAGTTTGCGAATAATTTATTATAATCTGGCCATAATTTTAATTTGAACAATATCACTGTAACCCATAAAAACCAAAAAAGTATAAATCTAAATAATTTAGAAATTTTGGAAAATTGTAGATCTATTTGTGAAAACCCAAATTTGAATAAGAACAAACTAACTTTAACCCCTCTTCCTTACTTAAGCCTATTATTTAAAGGTTTTCCCAACCTGCTGGTCACTGACCTTCTTACATACTTGTCAGTCCCTTTCTTCACCTTCTCCTTCAGTTTCCCCGCAGGAGGTGCAGACTAGTTGCACCTATTGAGAGGATTTAGACGTCCCTTGCGGTACCCGAGTCTAACACACACTTACGACTTTAACATTTCACACTCACACCTACATTTAGGGAGGCGATAGCATCAATGTGCTTTTCGCCGAAAAAATAAAAATTTTTAAAATCTCATTCAGTTTTATCAGCTGTTTCTGTATATAAGCACACTTTATAATTTTTAGGTTTATTTCGTTTGAAGGTGCCTCACAGCAAAACGTATGTCACGAAATATTTTTTTTTTTAATTAACGTATTATTTTCCTGATAACCTTTATTTATTGAGTAGATATGAATAATAATATTTTTAAAGATGTATTTATTAAAATCAATTGTTTGTGATAAGTAGTTTTATCTTTAAATGTATGCTATTTGGGCACTATATTTAATCGTATTTTGGAGATAAAAAAATCTGTGAATAAAATAGTGAGCAAGTTCTGCAAATGTAATAAGATTTATTTAACAAAAACCTGAGTAGAGAAATGCCGCGAATGTAAAGAACTCAAGGTCGCGTAGGTCCGAGATGAGACCCAGTTACTTTTGTAAGCTTGTCCCTTTCTGTTAACACATTTCATTTTGCCTTCATTAGTCTACATGTCATAAAGTATGGACGTTAAGCAAAATAAGTTCTATTATTGAATCAAAAATAAAAATCATTTTCTCTTCCTTTTTATTTTAATTACGATAATTTGTTCGAAAACAGGACAAATTAACATAGTTAGTTTTTAACAAAATAACCTAAAACTTATTATAGCCTATCAGCTGTTCAATAAAATCAGTTGATCATCACGAATTAATATAAAACAGCTGTTTTTTTACTATAACTACCAATATAAATTTGTGCACTCCCATCACTCAACGCGCAAAATCCAACATCACAACAACCTTAAAACATGATTCATATTACAAAAAAATTCGCACCAGTACTTCAAAAACAGGTCGCCGTTTAAAAAATGTATCTATAACTAATAGACACCATGTTTACTAGTTATGTCAAATCTGTTAATTTTTTATAATTAACATTATTATAAACAAAAAATGTTTAATGTAATAATTTGAATTGAACGTTAAATACAGCACTAGTGTTAAACTTAAAATAGCAATAACACCTGTCTGCTTTGACCCGGCCGAGTACATATTAGGCTACTTATACACCATTTGCTGTAAGTTTGTCTACAGTGCGACCAGGAAGTTTGTCTACGCAACTGCACAGCTAGCAAATTATTTTCGCATGGATTATCTAAACAATGTAAACTAGAATTCAGAATTCGAACATGGCTTCAATTCGCCAAACTCTTTCCAACAATTGAAGAAGCTGCTCCTGAAATAAAGACAGGAAGCATTCATTGCGCGTGCGCTGTAATTACACGGTCATTTCTTTCTTTCCGGTACAATAATGAGCACTATTTCTCACGGACCCATTTCCAGATGTCGATACAGTACTGTACGCGGACCTGGTCACCTGGATTGCCCAACAACTCCAGATTTGTCAAACACGGCCAAGTTTATTTAATTACTCGAGGACAATGTCTGTCCTCTTTGTTAATTACAGACCGTAAGGAATCGGATCATTTTATCTGCTTATGGAAGAAGTATTGTACATTACGGTTTAGGGATAATTGCATTGCTTTGTTTGATTCCACTGGGCATCAAGTAGCACGGTTCGCAATTGCCATCCTTTAGATGCAGCCTTTCCTTGGTTCTGGATTTACGCTTGAACGTTTAGAGAACCAAATTCCTTCTAGCGCACTGTGAAAATGACTTTTGGCGAGGCAGTTACAGTTCGAGTAGCTTCAATTAATTCTACTGTCCGCCTGTCTACCGGAACGTTTCTGTAGGGTGATATTTTGTTAGATGTTGGATTCACAAACTAAGAACATATTTTTTATTTTAGAAATAAAATGTAAATACAGTAGAGCGTCGATTATCCGAAGCCCGGTCATCCGAAACGTCGGTTAACCGAAAGCGGTGGCGCGGCGGCCTGACAGCGCAGCGGCCAGACAGTGCCAGCGCGGCAGCTCGACAGCAGTACAGTCTCAATATAGAGTGTGCACTAGCACATACAGTGACGAGTCAGTCTCCGTGTTGTTTAGACCGTTTGTGCTTCTGTTTGTTTTGCTGTGTAATTACCGAACTGCAACTTTCTTTACCGAATGTAATTACCAAATGTTAATCTTTCTTTACCGAATGTTTAATTTTACTTTACCTAATGTTTATTTTTTCATTATCAAAGAGTTGTTTTACTGTACAGAACACTGTATACTGTACTGCTTATATTTATCATATGTCATTAAACAACTGGATGAATTTATGTGCTGTACGTGTCTACTTGCTCCTTAAATTGGTTCTACCACTGTTAAATTATATCACACTACCTTTTTTCGAATATGTTCGTTTATCCGAAAAATCGATTATCCGAACACCCCCCTGCACCAATTGTTTCGGATAATCGACTCTCTACTGTAGTTAAAGGATCGTAAAAATTACTCGTGTTGGAACTCGGGAAGTTACCGACAGAAGCGAAACTTTTGTAATATCTTTGCTAAATATATAATTAGTTTGAAGATACGTTTACAAATTTCTTCTTTTGTCTAAAAAATAAGTAAATACGTGAACCTAGCTTAGTTATTATTTACTGTAGTTATAGTAAAAATCAGTTTTTTTAATATCAATTCATAACGATCAGCTAATTTCATTGAACAGCTGATAGGCTATAATAAGTTTCAGGTTATGTTGTTAAAACTAGCAATATTAACAACAATTATTATAAACGTTTAGACCTATAGACTATTAATTTCGAATGTTTTATATAAAAGGTTACAAATTGCACATGTTCTTCAATTAAGGAAAAATACCGAAACCAAATCAACACAACGTTTTGCATATAATACGCGTGTACTATTATCGAAAATTAGGAAGAAAAAGAAATAGATAGAAATAGAAAGATGAAATTAGTTTGCACGTTTCCGTTTCATATTTCCGTTACATTAAAAAGGTTCGGGACACTTTTTCTATTCACTCTTCTCGCCAAACCTAACATTAAAAGCTTCGGTTCAAAAAATGAGTACAAAAGGTTCCCACACACCGGTTTGGCCGTAGTGGCGATCGGATGTAACTCACTAATTACATCTGTGTATTCAGGCAGGCATGGCCTAGAGTTTGATTTTGCAGCGATCAGAACGCGTCTTGCTTGCAAATGCCCGTTGATCGCCATACAACGTTTTTAAACATGATAGAAAAACTTCTTTAATATGTAAAAGTGTACAACATTTTGTATGATCTCTCTCATCCCAAATATACAAATATTAAGAAAGAGAAGAATATGATCGCATAAAATAGGAGAATTATTAAACTACGAGGGTTGATCAAATATAAACGAAACTGATTTTTTAAAAAATTTATTGCTTACTTACAAATTATTCTTGATACAACTTATTTTTCTACATAGTCTCCCGCACGAGTAACACATTTTTCCCACCGGATTGGAAGTTTTTTAATTCCATCTTCGTAAAAAGTTCTCGGGCGTTCATTGAGCCATTGGAGCACGAAGGTCTCCACCGCAGAATCGTCTTCGAAACGTTGGCCTCCAAGCGCCTCTTTGAGTGGCCCAAACAGGTGATAGTCGCAGGGTGATAAGTCTGGACTGTATGGGGGATGTTCCATTGGTTCCCAGCCAATTTGATCGAGTTTAAGCCTCGTAGCGTTCGCCGAATGTGGTCGGGCATTATCGTGAAGAAGAATGACGTTTCTCGCCGGTTTAGATTTCCTTTTCCTACGAAAAGACTGTTTTGCGGCCTCTAAAACATCGCAATAATATTGTGCATTTATTGTGCGTCGTTGATGGAGGAAATCGACGTGAAAGGCGCCTTGATTGTCGAAAAATACAGTGGCCATTACCTTCCCGGCCGATGATCGTGATTTGGCCTTCAGGTTTTCTACTGCTTCCCGTCCTTAATTCCTTGTGCCAAGCAAAAACGCGAGTTCTTGACAGGGTCCTGTCCCCGTATTGAGCCGTCAATCTACGAAATATTTCAGTCGGATTGACCCCCTCCTTGGCCAAAAACTTAATAATAATTCTCTGCTCCACGGAAACGTGCACTTCACTCTCACTCACTGTATAGTTTTATACTGAAGGGTCCGAACGGAAATGTTGCCCGTCTACGCCCGTCCCAAACCTCCCAGGCTACCTGAAACCCCACCCTTTAGAGTTCAATGTCCAACGGAAAAGTTTTTAGAAAGTCAGTCTCGTTTATATTTGATCAACCCTCGTAATTTTAATTTGTTTATATTGAAATTTATATATTAGCTTATGATAGTAATAACGTAGTAATACCTGTAATACAAAAACCTATAAAAATGGATTAGGCATAGAAAATCTTAAAAGTCTTTTGCAGTTGCACCTGTAGGCTATTAAAGTTTTTCTCATTAATTAACTTTGTTACTAACTCTTTGTTGTTCTCTTTGTTACTGATGTGTTTCGAGGTTACTGATATTCGTTTTCAGTTTTTATTGTCGAATTTGTGATTACTGATATTATATAGACAAAATTTTAACAATGTAAATTAGAAATGTGAAATTTTTTCTTATTCACATTATTTAATTCATTAATTTAATTTATTGAAGCCTTATAACCTTTACAGTACATTTATTATATTTGTATTCAAACTATTTTTCGACACTGACATCGCGGCTGCCTTGGTAGTGGGAGCCTTTATTAACAAAGGATATTTATTGTATGGGGATTAAAACATCCAGTTTTGGTTGAAATTTATTCATAACCATAGAAACTGTTTTTCTTTGTTGTTGCGTTAAACAATAAACGAGTTTGTTTTATCTTCTCTTCTTTTTCTTCTTCTTCTTCAGGTCCTTTTCTTTCCGAATATATATGCCCCGCAGGGGGTGCAATCTAACTGCAACTATTGAGAGGATTTAGACGTCCCTCGCGGTACCCAAGTCTAACACACACACTTACAACACTACACTTGCGACTTTAACACTTTACACTCATACTTACACTTAGGGAGGCAATAATAGCCTCATTGTGACTTACATTTAGGGAGGCGATAATAGCCTCATTGTGTTTTTCTCCTTAAAATAATAATTTAAAAAAATTCCGAATATTGGCAATCATCCTGGTTATGATAACTTTGTTCACTGCCGCTTTGAATAATTCGATGGTAGTTTTTGAGGACCATTTCCTTACGTTTTCAAGTCATGATATCCTTCTTCTTCTTGGTCCTCTTTTACCATAGATCCTAGCTGTATATGACTATGTAATAGGTACTGTCCCTTCACAAATCGTTTCGAGACCGTACTTGACTGATTTACAACAGTCAAAGTTTCAATAACAGAACTAAATTTTAGTTCATTGTAGAACTATTAGCCTTTATGTCTCTGTCTGTAACACTCCTTTAACGTTTAATTAAGATTTTTCAAAAAAAATGTAGTTTTTACTAGCCTACTCTAATTGCATGTCCTACTTTATCATGTACACTTGATTAATTGATTGATTTTTTCTAGAGTTTAAGGGGTTTGGTGGTTTCTGGCTTACGATCAAAACGTCTATTGAGCAACTAAGCCTCTTGAATTTTTGCTCAGTAGACTGGTACCTTTGATGAGTTGTAGCATTTCACAGACTAGGTTATTCTGTTGTCCTGGAAGCCAAATATTCTTTGCCTCCTGCTAACATTAGCTGTTTCCTTATCCGTTACGCATATCCTTCGCTCGGTTTCTCCGCCATGTAGTGTTCTTGGCTGACAACCCTCTAGTCTTGGAATACCGTTCCCTTCAGCACTGAGGTCTCAGCCTCTTGTAGGTCTTCTGCATCTAGATTTAATTGGAAGCCCATTTACTGTCGCCTCCACTCTTCTCAGTTTGCGATTTTTTCGCTCGCGATAGACGTTTCTGAGCAAATTTAAAACTTTCGACACTATCTCTCACGTTTTCAAATGCAAGCTGAGTAGTTGCGCCTAGCATTCCCTATGTCTGCTGCAGTTCATTGCCTCTAGGCTCCGCGGGGATGGATACATCCCCATTTCCTTCCTGTGCCCTCTCCACAGGTCCTCTTTTTTGTTTCTTTTTATTTAGATAAAATACAGAGCCTTGCATGCGTAGGCAAGGCTACGTTAAAACTGAACATCGCCTCGTATCTGCCTTAGCCACGCAGCCTTCAGTGTATGCTATTCCACATTGGGTCGGTATGAAGAGGTCGAACACAAGAGCGGATAGATGAAGCAAGTTTACATCCAGTTATGGTATTGATAAATCTATACTCGCATTGTGTCAGCCCCAGAGAGGTTTTGTGCACTTGTTCTTGTCCACAATACTTAAAATGTTTAAAAAAACTAAGTACAATATAGTATATGGTTATGAGCAATAACACTATTCCTTATCAGCCCGATATCATAAAAAAGAGGTAGTAATATCAGTTAAGATAAGTATCTGGGTACATGAATCAGTGGTTTTTCAGTTAAATACAGAGTAAAAGAATCGAGAAATTTTCATTCGCATGAAAAATGTTTTAAAGACCATGTTTTAAATCTCAATACTAAAATAAAGAAATGTCATTTGTTTTCGATCTTGCTGTATATTGAAGAATCCTAGACATTAACTAAAGTGTCATTGAAATAGTAAGTTGGTATGTGGTTTTGTCGCTGAATTCTGAGAATTTCTTGGACGGACAACATGACAAACGAGTTGCAAAGGATGAGAAAATCAACTGAGCTCATGAGCACCACTGAAGTCAAGAAATTACAAATATTTGTTACATATAATGTGGAACGAGAAGCGATATGGTTTCATGTAACTAATGTTGCATCGGGAGATACAGGTCCCCGATGATGCATTTCGTGGTTGAAAAACTTGAGAAAACGATTTTCATTAACAACAACATGTCTTTACAACGACGGTCAATAAAATTCATAACGTTTTTGTTGATGCAAGCATCCGGAACGGATAAGCACCAGAAGAAGAAGAAGAAGGGAGACAACGTGTGTCCATATTCTCGTGCATCTTTGTGTTCATTGTTTCCTCAGAAATCAGAGCTAACGTGAAATAATCCCAAGGATCAAATATAAGTTTATTCCAAGAAATTAAATTACAGGTATTTTGTTGAAACAGCTCATTTAATTAGGGTTTGGAATATCCAAACGGGTTCCGGGAACCGAAAACCGACCAGATGAAAACAGACTTTCGAATTCCAGCAGCTGATGTTGTCGGCTAAGGTGTTCTAAGAACAGTCCGGACTTACGTCACATCGGGCGGATTAGTTACGTTTCCGGTGGACTAAGCGGAAACAAGGCCAAGTTGCGGCTGTGACCGTCAGGTTCGCATCAGTGCCTGCAAGGACGAATTCCCGCTTCGCCGATTGCACCAAAAAAAGTCCATAATAAATCATCGGCGACAATCAGACTGGAACGCTGCTCTGGTTAGTTAACTGATCGTTAAATCTGTTTTGATCAGACAACGGTTGAT
>CM040187.1:2315000-2347500 GCA_022606455.1 Callitettix versicolor
TACGTTTTCAGCTTCTCTCATAAATTACGTAGGTCTTGTACAGACTTTCTCAAATGCTAACAGTCCATAAAATATTAAATTCTGAAGTTATCCAAAGTTTACTGTACTATACTTTATTTTTTATAAATTTAATTGTGCTTGTCATGGGCAAGTTAAGCAACTTCGTCCCTAGAAACGTGTGACGGAAATTTTGAACGTAAATTACAGAACCTTGCGAGATGGCAAAGTTTTGTGTAATCTTCTCGTTTAACTGATATATTAAATTTTTTCATAATACGAGGGCTATTCAGAAAGTAGATTACGTTTTTGGATAAAAAAAAAACTAAGTACAGGAAAAAAATTTTATTATATACATTTGAAAGAGGAACTAAAATACTATTTTTCGACATAATCGCCAAACAAATTTAGACATTTGTCATATCGGTGAACTAGCTTTGAAATTCCCGTGTCGTAGAATTCCGCCGCCTGTGACGCCAGCCAGTCAGTCACGCCCGCGCGGAGATCTGCGTCGTCATCGAAGCGCTGTGTTGCAAGCCAAGTCTTCATCTTCGGGAATAAGTGGAAATCACTAGGTGCCAGGTCCGGACTGTAGGGTGGATGAGGGAAAATCTCCCACTTGAAGGCCGTCAAGACGTCTTTTGTTCGATTTGCCGTGTGAGGGCGGGCATTGTGCAAAAACAACACTTTTGCACTCAGTTTTCCTCTCCGCTTGTTCTGGATAGCTCGTCTTAAGTTTCGTAATGTTTGGCAATACCTTTCTGAGTTTATGGTTGCTCCACGTTCTAGGAAGTCAACCAGAAGAACACCTTTCCTGTCCCTCACAGGACAGGAATAAATAATAATGAATAAATAATTCATTATAAATTATTTAGATTATTCATTACAGTAAGCCTTACTTTGTTCTACTTTCGTATTTAAAACCTATAAAATTGATGACTGAGTTTTAATATTGTACCTGTAATAAAATATTTACAAATTAAACCTACTATAACCGGATTTACGTTACAGACCTAAGTTAGGTTTCAATATTTACGTTCCATTAAAAGCAGAGTCCTTTATTCAATAGCATTTACTTATTAGAATTGGCCTATATTGTCTTACCGAATCTACTTTCAAAACCGATTCGGTCATTAATTATTTAAGTCTTGGATGCAGTAATAATTTAAATATAACTTTCAACAATGTTTTTTTTAGCACACACCATTATTTGTTTATTATTATTACTGTTTTGGTACACACACAATTATTTGTCACCTTATGCTTTCATTGTGTTGCACTCTGACGGGGACACATGTATACTGTTCTTGGAGTTTACAAACCTTTTATCGCTTTTAAGTCGGTTTTATTTCATTATCAAGGTTTAAAGGTTAAAACCTTAAAATGGAAATGATTGTAGCTTGAGAACAATCAGTTTCCTGATGTTCTGATGAAGCTGTAGGTACTGTAGCTTCAATAAAGCAGGTCGTTATTTTTGGTACAAAATCGATCGGAATGCCATAAAATATACGAAAGATTAACGCTGTTCGTGCAATTAAATGAGTTGACATCGAGCAGACTTGCTTCTTGTTTTTTGCTGAAAATATGTTACTCGATTAAATGTTCATTTTTTAAAAATTCCAATCGAAAATGTCAACACACGTTCGATCAGTGAAACGGTTCCAATTGTTGAACGAACAGCCTCGTTCTCTACATTTTTCATATTTTACTATAAGATTCAAGGTTAACCTTTTTCAAATATGAAAAAGCCGTTACACATTTAATAACAGAAAAACAAAGACAATAATTTGTGAGCATGTTTTTTATCAAATGTTTTTGTAATGGTGCAGAGTCTAATGCCAAGTTCCAGCTTCAACGGATGTTTGGAAGAGTGTTAATTAGCTCATCAAAGGTTTTGAGGACTGCCAGCCACACACAAGTAAAATCGGAACTAATATTAAGCTTTAAAAACTAAAACGTTCCTTTACCGTTTCTCAAGAACGCTGATCATATATGAAGATTTTTAACTTTATGTGAAAAAGTAAGTGCAGTGTTTTGAGCCATTTACGAGGGTTGATCAAATATAAACGAGACTGATTTTTTAAAAAAATTATTGCTTAGTTACAAATTATTCTTGATACAACTTATTTTTCTACATAGTCTCCCGCACGAGTAACACATTTTTCCCACCGGATTGGAAGTTTTTTAATTCCATCTTCGTAAAAAGTTCTCGGGCGTTCATTGAGCCATTGGAGCACGAAGGTCTCCACCGCAGAATCGTCTTCGAAACGCTGGCCTCCAAGCGCCTCTTTGAGTAGCCCAAACAGGTGATAGTCGCAGGGTGATAAATCTGGACTGTATGGGGGATGTTCCATTGGTTTCCAGCCAATTTGATCGAGTTTAAGCCTCGTAGCGTTCGCCGAATGTGGTCGGGCATTATCGTGAAGAAGAATGACGTTTCTCGCCGGTTTAGATTTCCTTTTCCTACGAAAAGACTGTTTTGCGGCCTCTAAAACATCGCAATAATATTGTGCATTTATTGTGCGTCGTTGATGGAGGAAATCGACGTGAAAGGCGCCTTGATTGTCGAAAAATACAGTGGCCATTACCTTCCCGGCCGACGATCGTGATTTGGCCTTCAGGTTTTCTACTGCTTCCCGTCCTTCGGCGAATTCCTTGTGCCAAGCAAAAACGCGAGCTCTTGACAGGGTCCTGTCCCCGTATTGAGCCGTCAATCTACGAAAGATTTCAGTCGGATGACCCCTTCCTTGGCCAAAAACTTAATAATAATTCTCTGCTCCACGGAAACGTGCACTTCACTCTCACTCATTGTATAGTTTTATACTAAAGGGTCCGAACCGAAATGTTGCCCGTCTACGCCCGTCCCAAACCTCCCAGGCTACCTGAAACCCCACCCTTTAGAGTTCAATGTCCAACGGAAAAGTTTTTAGAAAGTCAGTCTCGTTTATATTTGATCAACCCTCGTATTTATCCTTATCTATATCTATAAAATCAGAACTATGTTTGTTTGTTTGTAATAGACATCTAAATGTCTGCATGGATTGCCATGAAATTTTTCATACGTACACTTCAGATATTTGGTCAGGGTTTTGCAAATTCATTCGTCAAATCTAATACAATTGCTTAATTATCCGGCAGATGCTACGGTTCCCTGTATAATCTGCTTCACTTACTGTTATCGATCAAGCTGTGATATATACAGATCATTCGATTATGTATTTTGTGTTCGATTTGCTATAACCTCAATATTTTTTACTGACATTAACGATACGTGTTAAACGAACTAATTTACCGTAGCGCAGCACAGGTATTCAGCCAGTAAGCTATAAAATAAATTTAAAATGAGCCACTCTCACTAAGATGACTGTGTACATTTCCGATACGTCTATGAATCACAAGTTCAAGGTCATACGTCTTTCCCGCCAAACAGATGTAAAATAAAACGATCACATTCTTTATATATACAGCACGTGTTGGACATTGAATTGTTGGCAGCCATTGTCATGATGAAGCGATCAAGTGGGCTTCTGAATTTCGTCGCCATTCCGAACAGGACTTCGCGCGTTGTAAACAACTGCCCACAGTTTGTCACGAATTCCGAGAATAGCCATGACCATATAGCCTACACTCTACATTACACACAATATCTTAGACTGGGTGATATTTTGTAGCTGTAAGTAATGATCAAATGCCTGAGAATACTTTCAGATTTGCTGAAAGTAAATAATGATAGGCATTAACTAGGGTGTAAATAATGGTAACAATCAAATAAATGGTGTACAAAATTATAAAAATCTTCCTCATAAATCTTTTTTATAAATCAACTAGCTGTTACCCGTCACGGCTTTGCCCGCAATCATAATATACATTAAAGATAATAAAATTTATAGTCGATTTTGAAAATCAGAATAACTTTATTTCATTTTAATATATTTCTGTACACAATATTGTAAGATTTATGGTTTTTGGCCAATACGTATAAACTTCTCCTACTCGACACTCTAGAACAGGCAACATATAACTGACCGTGGGAGATGCACGGAGTTCCCAAATGTATTCCTGGTACTCTTAATGCCTGACCCTGCGACTTATTAATTGTAACTGATCACCTGCGGAAAACATTTTTTAAAAGAATACATGCGATTTTAAGCCAATTTTTACTGAAACTATACTCACACGATGTTACTGTTTACATTGCATTGAAGATACTATTATTCCTTCTCTGATTTACCGGACATGAGCATTCTTGTTATGTACGTGTACTTATTGCTCATGCGCGATACAGAATCTGACAGGCATTACTAAATTTTATGATTTATTGCTGTGTTTGTGCTTGTTAACGAAACATATTTAAAATGGCCGCTACTTGGGTTTTTAGGTTGGAATTTCGGTCGTGTTGTCGAATTTCTTATTAACCTTGGCATCTTTAAACAATCCTATTCGTGTTCGAAATGCGGCAATATTTGCATTATTATTAAAGAAAAATTATCGTTTTATTGAAACCGTGTACGACGGAAGCAAAAACTGTCATCAGGATTTTTTTGCTCATCACCTTATTAGGACCAACAACCGTATCAGTTAGGTTATTGGTATTCTTTTAAAAAAATAATAAAGGTTTTTTTGACGCATCACCGTATTAGGCCCAACAACCGTGTCAGTTAGGTTATAGGTATTCTTTAAAAAAAAAAAAATAAAGTTTTTTTTTACGCATCACCGTGTTAGGACCAACAACCGTGTCAGTTAGGTTATGAAGTATTCTTTTTTTTAATAAAGGTTTTTTTAACCCATCACCGTGTTAGGCCTAACAACCGTGATTTAAAATTATGGGGTACTTTTTTTAAAAAATAAGGTTTTTTTTCACGCATCACCGTATCAGGCCCAGTTAGGTTATGAATTACTCCTTTAAAAAAAGGAAATAAAGGTTTGTTTAATGCATCACCGTGTTAGGCTTAACAACCATGTTAGATAGCTTATGGAGTATTCTTAAAAAAAAATATATAAAGTTTTTTCACACATCACCGTATTAGGCCCAACAACCGTGTCAGTTAGGTTATGAAGTATTCTTTTTTTTTAATAAAGGTTTTTTTAACCCATCACCGTGTTAGGCCTAACAACCGTGATTTAAAATTATGGAGTACTTTTTAAAAAAAATAAGGTTTTTTTCACGCATCACCGTGTCAGTTAGGAAATAAAAAAAGGAAATAAAGGTTTTTTTAATGCATCACCGTGTTAGGCCTAACAACCATGTTAGTTAGCTTATGGAGTATTCTTAAAAAAATATATATGTTAGACCTAACAACCGTGTCAGTTAAAGTATGGAGCACTCTTTAAAAAAAATTAAGGTTTTTTTCACACATCAACGTGATAGGCCCAACAACCGTGTCAGTTAGGATATGTAGTATTCTTTAAAATTATAAAGGTTTTTTTCACACATCACCGTGTTAGGCCTAACAACCGTGTCAGTTAGGTTATGGAATATTCTTTTTTAAAAAATGGGTTTCTTATCACCCAAAACCCGTGTTATTGTTTTACCGATCTACAACACGTTACCGATTTTCGCCGGTAGCAATTGTGAGGTTTGTTGGTCACTTTTATTTCCGATTTTTATCGTACTACTCGCGCTTTCATATTTTGGATTCTTGCTTTTAGGCACATAATAAAGCATTTTAGGAACAAAAATATCGAAAAATCCAGGATATGCTAGACTGCATATTTACCATTTTTTCATATAATGTAATTACACAAATATATATATATATATATATATATACTACCTTACAATTAAAGTATCCTATAAAATTGTATATATTATATATTCTGCACTCTGCGTCGAAAACATTGAAAAGTCTTAAATGAGAAACACCAGATTGTGATTATTTGATCTAATGAAACTTAAACTAACAAAACTACAAACAATAAAATAAACCAGACTTCACAAAGAGAAAATACTTACAATTATAGTAATTTTTAACGTATCGTAATCTGCACTCTGCGTACGGATTTTTTTACATTTAATGAAAATTCAACACAAAGTAACAAATTAGAGTCCGTTTTGACAAAAAACACAGATTAAGATTCTTAAAATGGGATTAGATCTATGTTCATCACAGGTACCTAAACCTCAGATCCAGTAAACAGTAATTTAAACATATAAAACGTCACTATTGTACAGTTAACACATGCCACAAAACTAAATACTACATAATTATGTTGGGCTGGGTAAGTAGTATAATGACGTTTTTTAAAACGGAAATAGGCCTGTGTTTATCTCAGATACCTAAACCATTTTTGTACCAAATTTCATCTCAATTGGTTCAAAGGTTAAAGCGTGATTGAATAACAAACAAACAAACACACAAACTTTCAGAAATATAATATCACTAGCTGTTACCCGTTGCGGCTTTGCCTGCAATTATAATGTAGACAATAAAATTTATAGTCAATTTTGAAAATCAGAATAGGTTCATTTCATTTTAATTTATTTCTATATACAATATTATACGATTTATGGTTTTCGGCCAAGACATATACATTTTTGCTACTCGATACTCTAAAATAGGGTCCGGTCATATTTTAATAAAATACAGTATTATTAAAAAGGCACTATTATCTCAGATACCTAAACCGTGTTCATACCAAATTTAATCTCAAATAGTCCAGTAGTTAAAGTGTGATTAAATAACAAACAAATAAACAAAAACAAACTTTCAGAAATATAATATGATTAGCTGCTACCTGTCACGGCTTTGCCCGCAATCATAATATACATTAAATATTACGAATCACCGTGTTAGGACCAACAACCATGTCAGTTAGGTTATGGTGAATTTCTTTTTTAAAATAAAACTTTTTTTAACGCATCACCGAGTTAGGCCTAACAACCGTGTTAGTTAAGTTATGGAGTGCTCTTTAAAAAAAATTAAGGTTTTTTCCTGCATCACCGTATTAGGCCCAACAACCGTGTCAGTTAGGTTATGGAGTACTCTTTTTAAAAAAATAAATAAAGGTTTTTTTAATGCATCACCTCGTTAGGCTTAACAACCATGTTAGTATGGAGTATTCTTCAAAAAAATATAAAGATTTCTCACGCATCACCATGTTAGGCCTAACAACCATGTAAGTTAAGTTTGGAGTACTCTTTAAAAAAAATAAAGGTTTTTTTCACACATCGCCATGATAGGCCCAACAACCATGTTAGTTAGGATATGTAGTATTCTTTAAAAAAATATAAAAGTTGTTTACGCGTAACAACCGTGTCAGTTATGATACGTAGTATTCCTTAAAAAAATATAAAGGTTTTTTCACACATCACTGTGTTAGGCCTAACAACCGTGTCAGTTAGGATATGTTGTATTATTTAAAAAAATATAAAGGTTTTTTTACGCACCACCGTGTCAGTTAGGATATGTAGCCTAGTATTCTTTAAAAAAATATAAAGGTTTTTTCACGCATCACCATGTTAGGCCAAACAACTGTGTCAGTTAGGATATGTAGTATTCTTTAAAAAAATATAAAGGTTTTTTCACGCATCATCTTGATAGGCCCAACAACCGTATCAGTTAAGTTATGAGTACTCTTTTTTAAAAAAAATAATAAAGGTTTTTTTAATGGATCACCGTGTTAGGCCTAACAACCATGTTAGTTAGCTTATGGAGTATTCTTTAAAAAAAATATAAAAATTTTTTCACGTATCACCATGTTAGGCCTAACAATCGTGTCAGTTAAGGTTTTCAGTACTCTTTAAAAAAAAATAAAGGTTTTTTTCACACATTACCGTGATAGGCCCAACAATCATGTCAATTGGGATATGTAGTATTCTTTAAAAAAAATATAAAGGTTTTTTTCACGCATCACCGTGTTAGGCCTAACAACCGTGTCAGTTAGGATATGTAGTATTCTTAAAAAAATAAAGGTTTTTTTCACACATCACCGTGATAGGCCCAACAACCGTGTCAGTTAGGATATGTAGTATTCTTTAAAAAAATATAAAGGTTTTTTCACGCATCATCTTGATAGGCCCAACAACCGTATCAGTTAGGTTATGAGTACTCTTTTAAAAAAATAATAAAGGTTTTTTTAATGGATCACCGTGTTAGGCCTAACAACCATGTTAGTTAGCTTATGGAGTATTCTTTAAAAAAAATATAAAAATTTTTTCACGTATCACCATGTTAGGCCTAACAACCGTGTCAGTTAAGGTTTTCAGTACTCTTTAAAAAAAATAAAGGTTTTTTTCACACATTACCGTGATAGGCCCAACAATCATGTCAGTTAGGATATGTAGTATTCTTTAAAAAAATATAAAGGTTTTTCACGCATCACCGTGTTAGGCCTAACAACCGTGTCAGTTAGGATATGTAGTATTCTTTAAAAAATAAAGGTTTTTTTCACACATCACCGTGATAGGCCCAACAACCGTGTCAGTTAGGATATGTAATATTCTTTTAAAAAATATGCAAGTTTTTTCACGCATCACCGTGTTAGGCCTAACAACCGTGACAATTAGGATATGTAGTATTCTTTAAAAAAATATAAATGTTTTTCACGCATCTCCGTGTTAGGCCTAACAACCGTGTCAATTAAGTTATGTAGTATTCTTAAAAAGAAATAAAGGTTTTTTCACACATCACTGTGATAGGCCCAACAACCGTGTCAATTAGGATATGTAGTATTCTTCAAAAAAATATACTGGTTTTTCACGAATCACTGTGTTAGGCCTAACAACCGTGTCAGTTTGTTTATGCAGTATTCTTTTAAAAAATAGGTTTCTTATCACCAAAAACCCGTGTTAGACGTATTTTTATTGTTTTACCGATTTACAACACGTTACTGATTTTCGCCGGGTAGCAATTTTGAGGTAATGTTGGTCCCTTTTATTTTCGATTTTTATCGTACTACTCGTGCTTTCATATTTTGGATTCTTGCTTTTGGGCACATAATAAAGCATTTTAGTAACAAAAATATCGAAAAATCCAGGATATGCTACACTGTATATTTACTATTTTTTCATATAATGTAATTACACAAATATATATACTACCTTACAATTGGCACTCTGCGTATGGATTTTTTTACATTTAATATTGAAAATTCAACACACAGTAACAAATTAACAGTTTTGAAAAAAATGTCAACTAAAATAATTGAAAATGTTACATTAAAAACAATAATTTTGCAATAAATAAAACACAGAATAAGATTCTTAAAATAGGATTGAATCTATGTTCATCTCAGGTACCTAAATCTCAGGTCTAGTAAATAACTACAGTTAACACATGCCACAAAACTAAAAACTAATAATTATTTTGGGCTGGGTAAGTAGTATAATGACGTTTTGTAAAACGGGAATAGGCCTATGTTTATTTCTGATACTTAAACCATATTCGTACCAAATTTCATCTCAATTGGTCCAGTGATTAAAGCGTGATTGAATAACAAACAAACAAACACACAAACTTTCAGAAATATAATATGAATAAGATAAGATTAAGATTAAATAAATTTTGATAAGGGAACAATTTCCAGTGGGAATTGCTTCTCTTGACGACAAATTTTTGCAGGAACAACTAACTCCATACGAAGACAACTCAATGTAGTAACAACTCTCCGCAAGGAAAACTCCCTTCCCAGAACAACACACTGAACAAAAAACGTCCTACGGTAACAACTGGATGTGGTAACAATTATGCGCAAAGACAAAAATTTCGCGAACAACTCACTGTGGGGACAACCCCTACGGGGACAACTCGATGTTGTAACAACTTCCAGCAAAGACAACTCATCGCAGAAGACCTCACTGAGGGAACAACTCCCACCAAAGACAATTCCTTGTAGAAAAACTTACCGAGGGAACAACTCGCTGCTATGAAAAATCCCTACGGGAACAACTCGATGTGGTAACAACTCCCAGCAAAGACAACTCTTTGTAGAATAAAGTACTGAGGGAAGAACTCTGCTTGAACAATTCGTTAAGGGGACAACTCGATTTGGTAATAACTCTCAGCAAGAATAACTCCACATAGATCAACTCACTTAAGTAACAACTCGCTGTGAGAACAACTCCCTACGGGGACAACTCGATTTGGTAATCACTCTCAGCAAGGATAACTCCACATAGATCAACTAATTGAAGGAACAACTCGCTGTGAGAACAACTCCCTATGGGGACAACTCGATTTGGTAATAACTCTCAGCAAGGATTAACTCCACATAGATCAACTCATTGAAGGAACAACTTTGCTGTGAGAATAACTCCCTACGGGAACAACTCGATTTGATAATAACTCTCAGCAAGGATAACCGCACGTAGAACAACTCACTGAAGGAACAAATCACTGTGGGAACTACTCCCTATGGGAACAACTCGATGTGATAAACACTCTCTGTAAGTAAAATTCAATGCGGAAACAACTACCCGCTGGAGCGGAACTTGACGCGGTATTAACTTCCCGCGAGTACAACTCCCCGCGGGAACAACTCCCCGTGGGAACAACCTGATGTGGTAACAAATCTTAGCGGGAACAACTCTCCAAAGGTGCATTTCGATGCAGGATTATCTCTCAAAAGAAAAAGCTTTCCACCGGTACATATTATCTTATCGCGTTGTAGGAGTTCCACCTACTTAAGGTTTCCCTTGTTCGTCTCATAATATCTCTCTGTGACAACACTGATGTGTTCCCCTTATCTAAGTTTTGGGTTTTCTATTTTTATTAGGTCTTCTATAATTTTGCTTTTCAATTAGTCTTTTCTTTCTGTTTCTTGGTTTATAGTAAGACGGTTTCTTCGATCGTTTTGATCGGTTTCTGTTATAGTTGTTGTTATGTGTGACTTCTTGAAAAATTTCCGTTTTCTTGAAGTCTTTTCTTCAGTGTGTTTTGCCCAATTATAAGCCGCATCCATTAACTCGATGTAGTAACAACTCACGGCGGAAACAACTCCCTGCAAGGGCAATTCGATGTGGTAATAATTCTATGAGAACTCCCCGCAGTGACAACTAGATGCGGGACAACTTCTGCAACTCCCTGCAAGGGCAATTCGATGTGGTAATAATTCTACGAGAACTCCCGCAGTGACAACTAGATGCGGGACAACTTCTGCAACTCCCTGCAAGGGCAATTCGATGTGGTAATAATTCTATGAGAACTCCCCGCAGTGACAACTAGATGCGGGACAACTTCTGCAACTCCCTGCAAGGGCAATTCGATGTGGTAATAATTCTATGAGAACTCCCCGCAGTGACAACTAGATGCGGGACAACTTCTGCAACTCCCTGCAAGGGCAATTCGATGTGGTAATAATTCTATGAGAACTCCCCGCAGTGACAACTAGATGCGGGACAACTTCTGCAACTCCCTGCAAGGGCAATTCGATGTGGTAATAATTCTATGAGAACTCCTCGCAGTGACAACTAGATGCGGGACAACTTCTGCAACTCCCTGCAAGGGCAATTCGATGTGGTAATAATTCTATGAGAACTCCCCGCAGTGACAACTAGATGCGGGACAACTTCTGCAACTCCCTGCAAGGGCAATTCGATGTGGTAATAATTCTATGAGAACTCCCCGCAGTGACAACTAGATGCGGGACAACTTCTGCAACTCCCTGCAAGGGCAATTCGATGTGGTAATAATTCTATGAGAACTCCCGCAGTGACAACTAGATGCGGGACAACTTCTGCAACTCCCTGCAAGGGCAATTCGATGTGGTAATAATTTATGAGAACTCCCGCAGTGACAACTAGATGCGGGACAACTTCTGCAACTCCTGCAAGGGCAATTCGATGTGGTAATAATTCTATGAGAACTCCCGCAGTGACAACTAGATGCGGGACAACTTCTGCAACTCCTCTGCAAGGGCAATTCGATGTGGTAATAATTCTATGAGAACTCCCGCAGTGACAACTAGATGCGGGACAACTTCTGCAACTCCCTGCAAGGGCAATTCGATGTGGTAATAATTCTATGAGAACTCCCCGCAGTGACAACTAGATGCGGGACAACTTCTGCAACTCCCTGCAAGGGCAATTCGATGTGGTAATAATTCTATGAGAACTCCCCGCAGTGACAACTAGATGCGGGACAACTTCTGCAACTCCTGCAAGGGCAATTCGATGTGGTAATAATTCTATGAGAACTCCCCGCAGTGACAACTAGATGCGGGACAACTTCTGCAACTCCCTGCAAGGGCAATTCGATGTGGTAATAATTCTATGAGAACTCCCCGCAGTGACAACTAGATGCGGGACAACTTCTGCAACTCCCTGCAAGGGCAATTCGATGTGGTAATAATTCTATGAGAACTCCCCGCAGTGACAACTAGATGCGGGACAACTTCTGCAACTCCCTGCAAGGGCAATTCGATGTGGTAATAATTCTGAGAGAACTCCCGCAGTGACAACTAGATGCGGGACAACTTCTGCAACTCCTGCAAGGGCAATTCGATGTGGTAATAATTCTATGAGAACTCCTCGCAGTGACAACTAGATGCGGGACAACTTCTGCAACTCCCTGCAAGGGCAATTCGATGTGGTAATAATTCTATGAGAACTCCCCGCAGTGACAACTAGATGCGGGACAACTTCTGCAACTCCCTGCAAGGGCAATTCGATGTGGTAATAATTCTATGAGAACTCCCCGCAGTGACAACTAGATGCGGGACAACTTCTGCAACTCCTGCAAGGGCAATTCGATGTGGTAATAATTTATGAGAACTCCCGCAGTGACAACTAGATGCGGGACAACTTCTGCAACTCCTGCAAGGGCAATTCGATGTGGTAATAATTCTATGAGAACTCCCCGCAGTGACAACTAGATGCGGGACAACTTCTGCAACTCCTGCAAGGGCAATTCGATGTGGTAATAATTCTATGAGAACTCCCGCAGTGACAACTAGATGCGGGACAACTTCTGCAACTCCCTGCAAGGGCAATTCGATGTGGTAATAATTCTATGAGAACTCCCCGCAGTGACAACTAGATGCGGGACAACTTCTGCAACTCCCTGCAAGGGCAATTCGATGTGGTAATAATTCTATGAGAACTCCCCGCAGTGACAACTAGATGCGGGACAACTTCTGCAACTCCCTGCAAGGGCAATTCGATGTGGTAATAATTCTATGAGAACTCCCCGCAGTGACAACTAGATGCGGGACAACTTCTGCCTGGAACATTTCGCTGCTGGAACAAATAACTACGGGAAAATGTAGTATTGAGGCTTACTCATAATTTTTCCATATTTTTTTCAGAAAACAGACACTGACTTACTACATAAAATAATTATAATTTACTTAGTCGCCATTAAAACAAGTATTTTTTTTTAAAACAGACTATAAAAGCAATCTTTGCACTCAAATCCTAAACCACATACACAAAAAAAACTAAAAATAAACTGAAGAACATTTCCAAATGTGCTTGATGTATACACAAACGTGTATACCTAGAGCTGCTCGTTTGTTGACGCAAGAAACAAAACAAAAGGTCTTACAAAGCGGGAAAATTAAGTTCCTCCAACTCAATTTTATACACTGGTCCGCTAAAAACAACCGTGTAATTCATATCACGGAAAATAAATCCAAAGTAATTCCAGCTGTAATTTTTATCGCGGATCTTCAGTTAGACAAGCTTTCAAAAGAATAATTTTGTTTGTAAATTTCTTCCCACAATTGTTTCTGCTGGGTCACTATCAGACTGGAATGTAGGCCCTACCCATCGCTTTGTCCGGTGGTTGGTTCCTGTAATCACAATCACAATCACAATCACAATACGGCTCCCATTGGTCGGTTTTTAAAATTACTTCCTTATCAAACCGAGGAAAGGCTTTGGTCCTGGCTAGAATCATCAGTGTATAACATCAAAGTATATGGTACTATATTATAAAATAACATAAAACTAGTTGAGTATAATGAAGACAGATTTTAAATTATAACAGATTTTCATTTGAAGCCATTGAAGCTACCATCGTGGTAAAAACCAGACCAGAGAGACTTTGTGTGTGTGTGTGTGTGTGTGTGTGTGTGTGTGTGTGTGTGTGTGTGTGTGTGTGTGTGTGTGTGTGTGTGTGTGTGTGTGTGTGTGTGTGTGTGTGTGTGTGTGTGTGTGTGTGTGTGTGTGTGTGCGTGCGTGTGTGTGTGTGTGTGTGTGTGCGTGTGTGTGTGTTAGAAGTTTCATGTTCGCAATTCATTATAAGCAAAATTTGTTAATCAGTAGGCTATTAAAATGGCAGACTCTCCAAATAAAAAAATTACATTTTTGTCTAAACGTTTTCCGTGAAACAGTCAATTTCTTGGCTTCTACCTTTGACGGACCTATAAACGGACTAGAAGTACAGTCACCATTATAAAAAGCGTGCTTGATATCAACGGCTGAAGTCCAAGTAATTGGGGTACTGACGCTACTAACGCTGCAAACTGCAAGGAAAGGAGGGAGAGACATCTGAAAAAATAGACAGTACTATTACCTATTATCTTTTTAACTGTAGTTGAACACTTCGCCGCAAGATGGCACCAGCAGCGAGCGGTCACATATCTCTCATATAGGTTATCATTCTAGTACGTGTATATTCAATGCTTCTACTTGAATGATTTCTTCTTACAATGATTTTGTAATTTTATTATTTTACCCTATTTTTGAGTTCTGCAGCCCCGAACCCTGTCCTTGTTAAGTCCAGCGTACAGATCGGGACTTGCCAAGGCGGAACGCTGCTGCTTTCCTATATCATTGCTCTTTTAACTCTCTCACTGAACTTACTTTGCTAAATAAGTAAAGGCTTACTTTAGTAATCCGTAAAAGATTGAATAAGCAGGTTAAAAACTACACTGTACTTTCCAATCATTTCGTAGCCTACATAGGCTACTAAAGAAGTGTCAGCACAGTATGCTTAACTTCATCAACACTTGGTTATCGGACATTGATGCAACTTTGATCTTTAAGTTTAAACTGTTTATTTCACCGGAAACGAACCAGCTTGATCTATAGTTAGGATACTTTGTCTTCTCTGATTAGTCATCTGTGACTGCAAACATCCACTAATACGGAATATAGTATTAATAAATAAGCTCACGTCGAGATTGTGTGGAAACCATACAGTGTACTCAGTGCGTTTTGTCTTTGTGTTCACTTGTTAAAGAATCAGAATGGGGATACGTTAATTAAAAATTATTGCACCTGTTCCTTCTATTATGATTTTCTACTAAAAACAAAAAACTTCTGCTAAATAATTGTTTTCTTTTATACTCCTATATTATTTGCAAGTAACTGATATGCTTGCTTATTAGTGGTTTGAAAGTGTTTTATTTACACACACACACACACACACACACACACACACACACACACACACACACACACACACACACACACACACACACACACACACACACACACACACACACACACACACACACACACACACACACACACACACACACACACACACACACACACACACACACACACACACACACACACACACACACACACACACACACACACACACACACACACACACACACACACACACACACACACACACACACACACACACACACACACACACACACACACACACACACACACACACACACACATATATATATATATATAATTTATATATACCTATTATTTTTTTATTAAATATATTTTATTTTTATTTTTTGAAATTGTAAATTAAACAAATTTTCTAACATTCCAGTAGGCCTACATTACTGGCAATAGGGGTTTTCCTTTGCTTCTGTACAGGGTGTATACGATTTCTTTCTTCTTTTCGTTTCACCCTCTTTGGGGTACGCTGAATCAATCATTTCTTGCGCGCTGTACTTTTCTTTGTTCCCAGTAGCTCTTCATTCTTTCCGATCTTCTCTTCATCTCCTCTTCCGAAATGACAGGTTTAGGTCTTATTTTGGCTTTATCTTGGAATCTTATTCTTTCGTCTTTGGTAATTATCTTAGCAGTTTGGTCAAACAATGAATCTTCTGTAATTTTTAATTCTATTAGGTCTTTTTCAATTTCTTTAAACCAGTTCGGTTTTGTTTTACGATTATGGAAAAAATCGAACACCTGTTTCGTCAATCTATTGGAGTCCATTCTAAGAAGATGGCCGTAAAAATTTATTCTCCTTTTTCTCATAGTATCGGACAGTTTTTCTCATAGTATCGGAAAAACTGTATACGATTTATTGTAGTCCTATTGATTTTTTTTGTGATTTGTATTTTTCAGTATAGCCTACTCTCGTAAACCTACTGAATATTGTCAGTGTGATGTTATTAGTGAATTTCCATTAGAAAATGAGCTACTGGTACGGCCATCTTGGTAAGAAAGATTACGGAACTTGATATGAAAGGCGATCCTAACCTCTACATCTATTTTTGTGTTAGCCCAGCAGTTAGATTCAAACACGGTACATAAATCGTTTTTTACACTGTTTGAAAATCGGATTTTACCATCGATATCATCGTTAAAATTTACATAAATTAGAATTTTTAGAAACAATTTAAATTCCGTTGAAAACAGGAAAACGAATCTGGTTAGAGTTCATTTTTGTATTTTCAGTGTTGTTCGAACGTTTAAAATTCAGATTTTGAATACGGATTATGATTGTGAAATATGATTTTTTAAAAAGGCAAATAGTTTAGGTATTTTCTTCCTTTTTGTCAGCGAGAGCGATTATTCTTTATTAACAATAAGAAAAAAATTATTATTGCAATGTTAACGAGTCAGCTGTGTTTCTTGCGTTTTTTTACGGCAGCCTGTCAGCTTGTGCAATGTTTTGGCAAGCGATTGTAAGTAAACTAAATTTCCCATCGGTAACGTCAGAATGGTTTTAGTAAACAAACCTAGAAACGTGAGTGTCGTGACTTAATTGGGTTGGCAGGCCTGACAAACAATAAACGCGGTTTCGTCATGTCAGATACAACTGTAGGCCTTTACGTGTACAAGCACCATTTGATTAGAGCTTCCAATGCTTTGTGGCAGACGGATCGGTGCCAAGGTTATATAAATACTCATACATGGGCAGCGACGCGCATAGGTTGCCGGTACCACGCGTTTCCCGCCGAGTGACGTCACCGAGTGGTACAGGAGGCATTAATTATATGTTCGACAACTGCTGACATGGCGGGAAAGGCAGAAGAAGCTTCTGTTGCGTAATGTCCGTGGGGTTCATTTGGCAACTGTGCTTGATTTGTATTTACTAGGTACTTCAAGTTTTGGCCACTTACACGCAAATTGGTCAGAAAGTTACCCTCAAGTTGGGGAAAAGACGAGCTAGACATTTCTTCTGAACAACTTGTCGAGCAACACATTTGAAATTGCACTCAAGAATAATAACAAAGGAAGCTCTCAGTAACTGTACAAGATTTCTGGAGCAGGCAATGAGTGATTAAGGCAGGACATGCAGGGAGACGTAGAGTGAAGCAAGATCTGTATTAACTGTGCGCAGGAAAAGCGAAAGTTGATGTAAAGTTCTATTACTCTCCGTATCTGTGACTTGATGTTAAGGTAAATGAGCGATGACTGAAGCGAAATAATTTTTCTCATGAAAAATATAAGGATTATTCAGCAACTAGTTTTCTGAATTGCTTTGATTCATCAAGGAGTCAAGGATTGGCAAGATCACTTGGCTGCTGAGGGTATTGATGCGCGATTGTGAGATATTTTTATAGTCAAGATAATCGACCATCGTACCAAACAATCGATTCAACCATCGAATCCCAGTCGAGTTGAACATCGAGATGTGTGACAATTGTCAACGCGATGGTTCCTGATTGCTGATGTGGCTTTTAGCGCAATGCTTTCCTTTTCTTTCACTCGACATCACAAATCGACAAAAACAATCCTTTTTTTAGTCAATTGTTAGTGCGAATTATTATTATTAATAAAAACATTGCTTTAATGCAAAAATTAAACATAAAATTGTACAAAGTCATCACAAAAAACTTTTTTAACATGCATTACTTCAGCATGATCCAACGTACTATCTTCTAGACTGACAAAAATTTTTTAGTTTTGCCTATACAAATAATATATGCACTAATTATAGTTATAATCACTAACGCAGAATTAAATTAAGAAACAATTTATTTACTTTATACTATAATTGCATTGTTTAATAAACAACTAATATTTATACATATAAAAAAACAACCAAGATTCATGACTAATTCAGAAAAACATACATTTATAAAGTTAGTAAGAGTGGTCAAACCTAACGAAGGGTTTTGACAACACGAGTTCCGATAGCAAGTTGACGATTCACTCGATTGTTTTGTCGATGATTTACGCCTACTTGAACTGAACAAGTCAACATGCAAGTGTAGGCAACAAGAGGACTCGGCGAGTTGGCGAACTCCGATAGACGTCGGCAGTTGGCAAATGACGTCGGCGAACTCCGAACAGTCGGCAAATGACGTCTGACGAGTCCAATACAATCGAGATGTTTTTACAATCGAAACAATCGCTTAAAATATCTCATAATTGCGCATCATTAGCTGAGGGTGTGATGCGTCAAAAGCCCAAGTATTCGACAGAAATCTGCGATTTTAATTTACTACCGATTTTCATAGTTTTCTCTACACCTCTTGATCCGGCATTGTTCAGTGGAAAAGCAATTTATATCGTGTGGGTGCTACGACGGCGTGACCATGACCATGAAGCAACCTTTTCAGTCATATTAAGAAAGTCTGTGCCACGTTCTTGCTCACCCTAACTGTATCAATTAATTCGCAGTTTACCGAAGGTTCGCACGTCCTACACAGGAAGTGTCCTTATGGCCATGTGCTGGGCTAACGGAGCCGCTGATTAAGGACAGTTCAGTACCGTCTGCAGACACTCGTCAAATCGTAATCAGTACCGCTGCCTTCTTTATTTGACGTAACGAGACGTGATGGCTTTCTAAATCTCTTTGCCGTGAGAAGAAGAAGAACACTACCGTTTGATGTTTGAATAACAAAGGCACTGCACGCTGTTGTGTTGAATAACAAATTTTACTTTCTCTGGACTTGGCCACTCGGCGAGTTACGAAGATCGATAAGGCTGTAGATTGGCGGGAAAATGTGGTCAGCTGACTCGTTGTTGTAACATTATGCGATCACGTTTTAAAATAGGCCTACTCTGTCAATATAATGTGCAATAGTTTCCTAGGTGTGCATGCGTAGGTCTGCATTTACATATCGCCTTTTATCGGTAGAAACCGTAGTGGTATGCGAGGTTTGTCAATAAATCCTCATAAGTCTGGCTATCTCTCCATTCACTGTAAATCCCATCTTCTAAAAGGAACAAGTCCTCGGAAGTCAATAAACTGCTGTCCCCTCAGCTGAATACCAGGGGCGAGGTCCGGTGAATAAGGGGAATGATCGTAGTGATTGAATTTTTACGCA
This sequence comes from Callitettix versicolor, assembly GCA_022606455.1. Classification (NCBI taxonomy): domain Eukaryota; kingdom Metazoa; phylum Arthropoda; class Insecta; order Hemiptera; family Cercopidae; genus Callitettix; species Callitettix versicolor. Next base: position 2,334,366 of record CM040187.1, read on the forward strand.
CACGACGCACTCGATCTCTCAAACGCTTGAGAACGTTAAGGTAGAACTCAGAATTTACCGTTTTTTCCTCAGGAAGGAATTCATGATGAACAACACCTTTGATATCAAAGAAAACCAGGAGCATGACTTTGATTTTTGATCGGCTTTTCCTTGATTTTTTTGTTCGAGTTTCACCTGTTGCTTTCCACTCCATGCTTTGCGATTTCGATTCGGGGTCATACTCGAAAAACCACGATTCATCACCAGTGATAACCCTATTTAAGAATCCAACATCATTTTCCATGGAATTTTTCCAGTCAGTAACACATTCGACTCTTCTCAACTTTTGATGCGGAGTCAGCAGTTTTGGCACGATTTTCGCACAAACCTTTCTTAAGCCCAAATGCTCGGTTAAGATTGTGTGCACTGTTGATTTTCCTAAATTTAGTTCTTCAGCTATCATTCGGACAGTTTTTCGGCGATCAGTAAGGACAAGACGCCGCGCACGATCAATGTTTTCATGCACACAAGAGGTTGAAGGTCGTCCAATTTTTGCATCATCCGTGGCGTCTTCTCGACCTTCTTTAAAGCGCTTAATCCGCTTGAAAATGGCTGTTTTCTTCATAGCATTATCACCATAAACAACTCTCAACATTTCAGCAATTTCTTGGTAATTTTCACCAAGCTTTACCAAAAACTTGATGTTAATTCGTTGTTCAGTGAATTGGTCAATTTCCATATCGACGAACAAAAAAATAATGCAAAACTAAAAATAACTCTACTCGCAAGATCCGCACAGCGTAACGTTCTGCCAAGCACTGACGGCTCATTGGGTCCCAGACAACACGTGAGGCCAGTGGACGTGGCTTAACTCTCCGTAATGGCCACCATATTCGACCAGTTCGCGTATTTATTGGACAAACCTCGTATTGTATCGTTAATATCAAATATTTAATAAAAAGATTAAGGTTATGTTAAATCGAAAAAAAACAGTAGATAATCGAATGATCTAAGCGTACCATAAATAGATCTATATCATTAATAATTCAGTCATACAGTAGAGGGCAAGTAAGCTTATGCCTGCCATATAATTTTCTTTATTACAATTAAATGCAAAAAAACCTGACTCAGTATCTACAGTGTATATATGCAAAATTTCATGACAATCCACACTGTAGTTTAGACTTCTATTCCGGACAGACATAGACTTATATATTTTTGATTTTATAGATGGTTGATATCTGGTGTGATGAAACCGAAATATTTTTATACATGACTTTTTTAAAAAACTGATTTCACAGCATATGATCAGCATTAAAAGTGCATTTATTAGAACTTTAAACTATCAAATTACATTTAAAACACAAAAATAAACCCTGACTGATGTGAAATCCATTTTTTAAATTTTTATTTAAAATTTTAAAATGCTATGTATAGGTCTAATGTAACGCTGCTTCTTATGGTAAAATCACATTTTCAAGAAAGTTATTTATGATTTGAAATGGCGGCCATTTTGAAGCTATTGAACGGATTTTGCTGGGTAATGAAATTATCCAAACTGTTACTAAAATCAATTTTTCTGCCAAGTTTGAATCAAATCGGACCAAAATTGCTAATTTCAGAGTGATAACACACCGAAACACGACCCTTATATGTAAAATGTTTTAGCAGTCAAAAAGTGATAGGCCTATAGAGGTCAAGATCGGCGTTCATTTTAAAGCCCGCTCTAACAGCTTGCTTTTAAATAGAGATTCACTAAAAACAATAGACCTACCATACTAATATAATGGGTTTTTTGTTCCAAAATTTGAAAATTTTTAACTGTATTCAAAACAATTGTAGAAAATTTATCCGATGCTACTAGTAAGTCAAAACACACAATTGTATCAAGTTAAACTAAAGAAACACTACAGTTATTTTAATTGTTTATTTGAACATTTGCCGGGGCGCGTTGGTCGAAGTGGAAAAAGTATCGGTTAATCAACTGCGTACCTAAAGGTTCTTAGTTCGAGCCGCAGTTGCTTACCGTTAACACTGATCCCTTGTCGTTATTAGTCTGACATTAAGTACGGACGTTAAAAAAATCGAACATTTGCCATCAGTCGTGTAATGAACCTATAGGTACGCTATGTAAACAATATACGACGTTTATAGAGTAAGGTAGGCAGCCACCAAATGCGGAGCGGAATGAAGACGAACAATTGGAAGCGGAGTTCAGTCAGTTTAAAGAACGTGTTTGTATCTTTTAAACATAAATATTTAGGCCTACTCTTACGGATTCTAGGAACTATTGAGTTTGAAAACCGTAACCAAGGCAACGGTAAGTTTGCAGGCGTTTTCAGCATGCTGGGGGAAGCTGAGTCAGACTTGCCGCTACGCTCTACTCCGTTACGCTTTCAATGGTCAACCTTACATTAAAAACAATAGGTTAGGTTTTGAACGCTTAGTCCGTTCCGCATTTGGTGGCACCCGGCCTAAGCATCAACTCACATTTTCGAATTCGTAACTTAAAACAAACTTTTTTTACTATTAAGGTTATCAGATGTTCAATTTTTGTTCTTAATTTTTAATATTTAACACAGCCCTTGGCATTTAAGCTTATATTCTAGTTGATAAGTTTATGTTTTAACTTGGACACTTGAGAACGTGCATTATTTCTATACAAACAAAATGATAGCAATTATAGAAATAAACAATAATAATATGAATATCCCGTCGTTAGGCAACAATTTTAAAAACACAAAATTGTATAATCTGTTCGAATTTGATGTGTGTCTTTTATATGTGATTTAATCAAATTTGTATACGATTCTACGAACGCATAATAAGTCACCGAGACAGCTGCGTGCAAACAGGCGAGGTTAAGGATGCTCATGACACACGCCTAAACACTCTTATGTAGTAATCCCCAGCCTAGGCTATTGTTTGACCGTCCAGCCTACATCCATCCAGTCTAGCCCACTATAGGTACTACATTCACGCACTGATTTCACGTCATTTCCCATAACTTACTCCTCCACGCCGCGGACCAGTTTTTACTTTACAAGCAAATTATTCACTAACACGTAGCTACGTGCATGCACTCATGCCCGGATCTGGGTTAATACGATAATCTTATGGAATAGTCTAGTCTAGTTTACGACCGAGTTTTACTTGTACTCGCTTGTAATAAGCGTGTAAAAGTATCTGTTAGGTGTTTTAGGAAATTTTCATTTGGAAAAATATGCGTTTTAAGGCGAACAATTTTATAGGATTAAAATAATACAATAAAAAAGGAAATTTCTCAAATATAATGTTAAAAAGTACTATAAATTGAACGTAGCTATGTTTCATTGTTGTAATAAGCTTGCGTAATTATCGGGAAAAAGGCTAAAAGAAGTCCTATCCAGCTGGATATGCAAGGACCAAAGGGTCCGTACACGTCGAAAGTTGCCTAAAATCGACTCGTTCAGCTTGACAAACATGTAAATTTGAATAAAAAGTAGTTTTAAGTTGTTTTTTTCCTAAGCGAGATATTTTATGATGATTATAAAAAATACAAATTGTCGATGAAAATTAATACGAGGGCTATTCAGAAAGTATATTACGTTTTTGGATAAAAAAAAACTAAGTACAGGAAAAAAAATTTATTATATACATTTGAAAGAGGAACTAAAATACTATTTTTCGACATAATCGCCAAACAAATTTAGACATTTGTCATATCGGTGAACTAGCTTCGAAATTCCCGTGTCGTAGAATTCCGCCGCCTGTGACGCCAGCCAGTCAGTCACGCCCGCGCGGAGATCTTACGACAAAGATGGTGAATCATTTCTTGATCGCATCGTAACGGAGATGAGACTTGGGTTAAGCACGTTACCTGTGAGACAAAACTACAGTCTATGGTGGGGCACACAAATTCCCCAAAAAACCGAGGAAATGTTTGCAAACCCTGTCAGCAAGGAAGATCATGGCGACCGTTTTTGGGACAGGAAAGGTGTTCTTCTGGTTGACTTCCTAGAACGTGGAGCAACCATAAACTCAGAAAGGTATTGCCAAACATTACGAAACTTAAGACGAGCTATCCAGAACAAGCGGAGAGGAAAACTGAGTGCAAAAGTGTTGTTTTTGCACGACAATGCCCGCCCTCACACGGCAAATCGAACAAAAGACGTCTTGACGGCCTTCAAGTTGAGATTTTCCTCATCCACCCTACAGTCCGGACCTGGCACCTAGTGATTTCCACTTATTCCCGAAGATGAAAACTTGGCTTGCAACACAGCGCTTCGATGACGACGCAGATCTCCGCGCGGGCGTGACTGACTGGCTGGAGTCACAGGCGGCGGAATTCTACGACACGGGAATTTCGAAGCTAGTTCACCGATATGACAAATGTCTAAATTTGTTTGGCGATTATGTCGAAAAATAGTATTTTAGTTCCTCTTTCAAATGTATATAATACAATTTTTTTCCTGTACTTAGTTTTTTTTTATCCAAAAACGTAATCTACTTTCTGAATAGCCCTCGTATTTGATGTTTAAAGTTTAAATATAAATTTAAAATTGTAATTAAAGTAAATCGATTCAAAATAACATTACGTAAATATAGTAAATTGGCAGGGTGTAAACCGAAATAAATTTTAAACTGAATATGACAAAAGGATCTCTAGAAGGCTATATTTATTTATAATGGTAATTAATAGACAAAAAAATTAAATAGGCCCAAGTAATAACATGTGTTTAGGTTTGTTGTATTGTGCATATTCGATTACGTAAAAACAGAGCTTCAGATTTTAAGAAAACATAAATAAATTGTAAATTGTAAATTGGAGCAAAGCTTAAGATGTTAAAAAGTTAAAATTACATTTAGTGGTTAAATACGTACTTACTGATTGTGAGTGATTCCCAACATTAAGTTAGACTAATTTGACGTTAAGCCAAAGTTAGAATAAATTTCATTAAAAACTTAAAAATAAATATGTTTAATTTAAATAGGTAAAACCTGTGAACAGGTGTTAATAAAATTGTAGTGAAATTAATTAAACTATTCAAATAATTAATTAATTAAAAAATTTAAACAAGCAAACACAAAAATGAGCATATTTCCGGATCTACAAACCATATTTACCAGTTAAATTAGTATGAGTTCACGAGAGGCGTTTACAGAAAGAAAATTAACCAACTGGATCAAACGTTATACAAAACCGCTAGAAAATTGATAAGAAAGAGAGATAAGGAAAACTGTCAGCGATATTAAATCGAACGATGCCTCGCCAACATAAATGTGCTAGCTGGCTATTTAATAGACAGACGCCTCACCAACATAAATGTGCTAGCTGGCTATTTAATAGACAGACGCCTCACCAACACAAATGTGCTAGCTGGCTATTTAATAGACAGACGCCTCTCCAACAAAAATGTGCTAGCTGGCTATTTAATAGACAGACGCCTCTCCAACAAAAATGTGCTAGCTGGCTATTTAATAGACAGACGCCTCTCCAACAAAAATGTGCTAGCTGGCTATTTAATAGACAGACGCCTCACCAACATAAATGTGCTAGCTGGCTATTTAATAGACAGACGCCTAATAGCTGGCTATTTAATAGACAGACGCCTCTCCAACAAAAATGTGCTATTTAATAGACAGACGCCTCACCAACATAAATGTGCTAGCTGGCTATTTAATAGACAGACGCCTCACCAACATAAATGTGCTAGCTGGCTATTTAATAGACAGACGCCTCACCAACATAAACGTGCTAGCTGGCTATTTAATAGACAGACGCCTCTCCAACAAAAATGTGCTAGCTGGCTATTTAATAGACAGACGCCTCTCCAACAAAAATGTGCTAGCTGGCTATTTAATAGACAGACGCCTCTCCAACAAAAATGTGCTAGCTGGCTATTTAATAGACAGACGCCTCCAACAAAAATGTGCTAGCTGGCTATTTAATAGACAGACGCCTCACCAACAAAAATGTGCTAGCTGGCTATTTAATAGACAGACGCCTTAATAAAAAGTGCTAGCTGGCTATTTAATAAACAGACGCCTCACCAACATAAATGTGCTAGCTGGCTATTTAATAGACAGACGCCTCTCCAACAAAAATGTGCTAGCTGGCTATTTAATAGACAGACGCCTCTCCAACAAAAATGTGCTAGCTGGCTATTTAATAGACAGACTGTGCTAGCTGGCTTTTAATAGACAGACGCCTCTCCAACAAAAATGTGCTAGCTGGCTATTTAATAGACAGACGCCTCACCAACATAAATGTGCTAGCTGGCTATTTAATAGACAGACGCCTCTCCAACAAAAATGTGCTAGCTGGCTATTTAATAGACAGACGCCTTTCCAACACAAATGTGCTAGCTGGCTATTTAATAGACAGACGCCTCACCAACATAAATGTGCTACCAACAGACGCCTAACATGTGCTAGCTGGCTATTTAATAGACAGACGCCTCTCCAACAAAAATGTGCTAGCTGGCTATTTAATAGACAGACGCCTCACCAACATAAATGTGCTAGCTGGCTATTTAATAGACAGACGCCTCTCCAACAAAAATGTGCTAGCTGGCTATTTAATAGACAGACGCCTCACCAACATAAATGTGCTAGCTGGCTATTTAATAGACAGACGCCTCACCAAAATGTGCTAGCTGGCTATAAATGTGCTAGCTGGCTATTTAATAGACATAAACATAAATGTGCTAGCTGGCTATTTAATAGACAGACGCCTCACCAACATAAATGTGCTAGCTGGCTAGACAGGCTACCAACATTGTAATATTTAATAGACAGACGCCTCACCAACATAAATGTGCTAGCTGGCTATTTAATAGACAGACGCTCACCAACATAAATGTGCTAGCTGGCTATTTAATAGACAGACGCCTCACCAACATAAATGTGCTAGCTGGCTATTTAATAGACAGACGCCTCACCAACATAAATGTGCTAGCTGGCTATTTAATAGACAGACGCCTCACCAACATAAATGTGCTAGCTGGCTATTTAATAGACAGACGCCTCACCAACATAAATGTGCTAGCTGGCTATTTATTTAATGTGCTAGCTGGCTAGACAGACGCCTCACCAACATAAATGTGCTAGCTGGCTATTTAATAGACAGACGCCTCACCAACATAAATGTGCTAGCTGGCTATTTAATAGACAGACGCCTCACCAACATAAATGTGCTAGCTGGCTATTTAATAGACAGAAGCCTCACCAACATAAATGTGCTAGCTGGCTATTTAATAGACAGACGCCTCACCAACATAAATGTGCTAGCTGGCTATTTAATAGACAGACGCCTCACCAACATAAATGTGCTAGCTGGCTATTTAATAGACAGACGCCTCACCAACATAAATGTGCTAGCTGGCTATTTAATAGACAGACGCCTCACCAACATAAATGTGCTAGCTGGCTAGCCAATTTGATTTTTAAACTGTCAGGAAATCAGATTAACTACAAAAGTAAATAATTCATAATTAAGGTATAAACTGGACGAACAGTCATGTCAGGAGCGCCAAAGAAGAGATGTTTGTGACCATACATCTCTATGGGAAAACATCCCAAGACAAGGAATTTCTTTTTAAAAAGAAAATGTCACATGGGTATTTCGTTTTAAAAATTGGCAGATCTTGGAGTAGAGAGAGAGAGAGAGAGAGTCAGCAAGATTCAGTTAGTTAAAAAAAAACAACGAACTGATCACTTGATTTCGTTGCTTGCCGCGATTATTGCAATTTAATATAAAAATATCAGGTCCTGTATTTTTAAAAAAATAGTTTTTTATTTGGGTACCTAATTTCTATTTACAAGTGTAACCAAAATACGTTTTTAAGTAGCCTATACTTGAGAAGTTTACTTCCTTAATTGCTCACACTTTTTTATAGTTAATTAATTTATTTTCTAATCCTAACTTAACGTTAATACTTTTAATTCTTTTATAAATTTATTCGCACGTTTTTATGTAATTGTGTACATTGTAACATTGGATCTATCCTGCAATGTTACCCTCGGCACCACCCTAGGAAGTAACATATTCCCATATACTACAATAAATAAGCTAGCTTCTCCACTCGAACAAGATTGCACTCGTATTAAAGTCACCCCTTCTGGAGGGTGACTACCCTCGTTTATTGCTTCTTCCTCTGCGTCTACCCTAAGCTTAGCTATTTATTCTTATAGCCTAGACTTTTCTTCCCTTATTGGATTTCGGTAGTTTCAAGGAGTGCTCTCAGTGATGGGTATGCCACTCTATGCCTCCACCCCACACCCTCGCCCTAATGCTATCGGCAGACGCTAAATGAGGAAACATTCTTGGAAGGCGAAGCAGTTGAAGATTAGAACAATTTGTAAGCGCGAAATAAATTGCCAAGTGATGTAACGCTGTAGCCTTATGCAGAACGTTGATTCCATTTATTTATTTTAAAAACCAGGTCCCTTAATAGGGAAATCTTAAAGGCATTGTGCACGTTGTGACAGTTTATAATACATTTGAAATTAATATAAACGTTCATAATAATTATTGTTAATATTGCTAGTTTTTAACAACATAACCTGTAACTTATTGTAGAATATCAGCTGTTCAATGAAATCAGCTGATCGTTACGAATTAATGTAAAACAACTGATCTTTTACTATAACTATAGTAAATAATATCTACGCTAGGTTCACGTAGCTTAGATTAAATTAAATACATGTATTTTTGAACTGTTAATTGATACTCAAATATAAAAAGATGACTTTTGAATGATTTTTTTTACGTAATTATATCCACACTCCAAGAAGTGGCGTAAAAAACACCTTCTGACGTTTTTTGTGATTTTTTCAAAACACTTTAATTGAGGTATACTAGTATTAAAATTTGAAAAATATCGAAAAATTCTGAAAAATCATTTCTTATTTTGATCCAAACTAAGTTTATAAAATTTTCTTTATATTTATGATGTAATATCTCAAAATTGGTAGAGTGAGGATCACGAAAACTTGAAGAACTTTTGGAGAGTTCTGGAGATTTTATATAAACAATACTTTATATGTAAAATATAGTATATTACCACACTACATAAATAAAAATAAAAACTATTTTTGACCTTAAGATTTTAGGTACCCTTTAACTAGCCCTACACATTTTTGCCGTCAACCTCTTGGGATCGGCGCGCTACAAGGAGCATTTTCGCAAATTTTAACATTATTAAGAAGTTAAGAGTTGCATTAGGGGATAGATAAACAGACAGGGACGTGGATTTATAAGGGTTTTTTGTACCGATCCTGAAAACAAAGATGCCACTAAAAAGCACTGAGGAGGGTAAACGAAAGTTTGAACAAAATTTGTATAGCAATTTGTTTTCTAAAACAAATTATCAACAGATTGACATCCACTTAAATTTTGTTTATGTTTTACAGATTCTTCTGTAAAAGCACGTAAATGTGAAGTCCTATTAAAAATGACATAAAAAGTAAATTGTCATTGCAATAATGTGTTTTCTATACAAATCGTGAAATTAAAACTGCTTTAACTTTCTCCGGAATTCAGTATAAATAACAAATAAAACTGTGTCAGTCCCAGTGCACCCACTGCAGTTCAGTCGGTAACTTAATCTTTCCTTCAACACTTACCCGTCGTAGTTAATCATTTATCCACTGCCTTCTCGATAAAAGCGGCCTTGAGTATGTAACTTATAGGTTATGTTAGCAGACGATAAATAACATTAGCCTATATCAATTGTTTAGCCCATTACATTATTTGCATCTGTTATTGCCAAGCACTTTATGTTTAATAATTAATTATATTCTGTAATCAGTATTGTGTTGTAAACTAGTTAATGCAATTACATTACATTAAACCCAGTGTCTCCTTATTGTTGTAGCGGAGACTCAATGGTCGATTTTACTCTTTGGAGCGTAAATCACATTCAAAATTTTAAGTAACCATACATTGCTAACAAAGTGTTTTGGGGCTTTTATTTACATCAGGTATTTCATTGCTTTGATAAGAGGACAGCCCAGGAAGATTCCTTTTGAAACACTGTATAAACGTTTTCATTTTAGTGTGATAATATAAGTAATTATAGCATATCTTCAGTTTCTTTGATATTTTCAGTTTAACCTAAGGTAACCAATTTAAAAAAAGCACCGTTCTCTGAACTGCTAACCTAAAGATTCTTTGTTCTAGCCGTAGTTTCTCCCGTTGCTTTTCCCTTAACGCTGATCTCTCAGCCTCTCATTAGGCTAGCTGTCATAACGTATGGAAGTTAACGAAGAAAATATTTTTGTAACATAGAGAAAGCGGTCTAATTTTATACATTTTCCTATGGAAATTCAATGATAATAATAGGAGACTGCTACTGAAAACGTGGAAACAGCACGGTGTACGTGATGTGACTATCACAGTGCGTGATACTGTAGAAACGTAGGGTTACTACTGCACCGCTATCTTGCTAGATGTCTTGTGCCCCTTCCTATATTCCTCAGATGCGTTTTCTCCAGCCCTAGACTCTTCATAAAGTCTAGGATTTCATACATTTTGAGTGAATTCAAGAGGGGTAACTCCCCTGTTCTTATTGCTGTCTTTCTAGTTCGATTTTTTAGGTGCTTGTAGATTTTAATTCTCTTTCAGTTTTTCTTTCTGTTGACTCATATCACGGAAGTTACGCTGTAAGATCACGCTCATTTTATTTCACATTGTTTTCATGTTGTTATCGTGAATAGTTGCGAAATAAAGTCTGCCCACACAGAGCCCCAAATGTAAGGCTAAGGTACACTGGTATGTGTGTGTTTGTTTGTTAATAAGTGAAAGTAGTATTAGCTAGATGCACGGCGAGATACCTAAGCTCATCTGATGTCTCCGCCGGATTTACCGTACGAACAAAATCTTTGCGTGCAACTACGTAAACGATAAATTACCCTTTGTGGTGTAGGTGAGTCTATAAGCCAGTGGGCAAAGCAATGTTGCCTCACACGACGGAATATCCAATTAAATTTCACTTGATGACGTCCAATCAGCTGATATTACAATTGACCCTTGGACCTCGGTAATATTGTTTCCTGTGGCGTCTGGGAAAGGATATTCCGTTGAGTCCTGTGACATTTAAGGTTTGTTAATTTAGCAGGCAAAAATGTTGTGCAAGTTGATAAAAAAATATTGAGAAATTGTTAATTAATATTTAAAAACAGATTGGACTCAACCAAGGAGATTATTCCTCAATCGAGTGTAGAAAATAATGGTGCAAAAATGTTACACTCACTTTCATTCAGGAAACTACTGACAACCCGGCGGAGCAGCTGATGGGTTTAGTATTCCCACCATAGCTCTAACTCAAACAGTGTCAGCCGCCTCGGTGGTCTTCACCCCGAGGACCCGGGTTCGATTCCCGGCGAGGGCTTGGCATTTTCATACGCTATAAATCATCCCACCGTCTGCATTAGCCCAAGTGTGCACAATAGTCGGACGTTAAACACAAAAAAAAAAAAAAAAAACTCAAACAGTGTCAAACTGAGAGCACCAGTGGGACAGAGAGAGAAGTAGAATCCCTACTCTTTCACCACAGCTCCCTCTTTTTCCTTCACATCGCTGAGTAGTAACAGTTTGTAGGCTCAGATTGATCAACTATGTGTCATTGGATTGTTGGAGGAAGGGGAGCTTGAGGGGAATTCTCCTATATGCGCAGGCTCTTTACTAAGTGGCTGGACTATAATCTCATTCGTCTATTCAAGACACATATACACACATTCACTACTTTACATAACCTAGTTAACTCTAAAGCGTAAAGTGAAGCAGCGTAGTTGAAGCAGCGAGTAACACCAACCTAATGATATATCAGACGCTTCTGTGAGACATGGCGACCTCCTGGTGTATCTTAGCTTTAGGTTGCTACATACTGAACACGTCCAGTCCATTCTGATGCAAGCCTGGTATTGACTTAACAAGTTGAATTTTCGTCAGTTAATGTGTGTCGTTTCGTCAGTCAGCATCTATCTTCAGTTAGCAGCAGTAATTACGATCTGTATTAACAGCCACAAGATCTTTCAGTTACACATGGACTCAACAACAATTATCTTCAATCGCCGATTATATTGATTTATTTATTAATGCATTCATTAATTCTGCTATCTAATGAAATATTTGTTTGTTTTATTACTTATAGTGTATAGTAAATTATATATTATGAATTAAATGTGAATAAATTGTTATAGGCTACGTTTTGAATTGTTATTTACTCTGAACGTTTGTGATTATTTTACACAAAAACAGATTTATTTTGTAAACGCATGATCTGATATCAACAATCAAGTTTTTTTCTTGCAACGAACGAATTGGCTTAAATTAGGCCTATATAGGCTACAGTAATTTTAAATTACTGCGTCGCTCTTCAGGATGAAATGCTTCACTATACTGTCGTGTAATATAAGGTAGGCCTACTCTTCAAAATAAAATAAAAAAACTGTCCAGGTTCATTCGAAAAAGTTATAAAATTTAATTGGATAATTCAAATTTGGAATTAGATGAAATTAAATATATATTCTGACACAATCGGTATTCTTTCGATTTGGCGCTATCTGGAACCTTGAATTTCTTCTATTTAAAAATTGATAGTCTGCGTGGATTAAAATTATAATTCTTCATACGTGTCTAAAATCTGACAAAACCATACTGAAAAATTGAACCGATTTTTTAAATTTTTTTATTTATAGTATTGAATTGGTTTTTTGGAAAATAATTGAATATAAAAAAGTTTGTGTAATATTTTTGTACACTTTATTTACTTACGTTTGCTTAGAATATAGCCTATAATTAATTAATTAATGATAACTAATTTTCTCAAAAAAGTTATTTTTTGCTGGAATAATTTAGCTTCTATCTTATCATTTACTTGGAAACTTTCTAATATTTCAAGACTTCCTCGCACACGCCCCTTCAGTCATGCCTATGTTTGGAACTACATTAGGCCCTACTATTTTTTATGACTAAATTTTGGGATAATTTTAATAAAAATATATTTCCTTAAAAGCAACCTAAGGGGCTTTACTTAATGCAGAACACTCGGAGTTTTTATTGCCATGGAAAAGTTCGTTACCCAACGAAATCCGTCCAGCAGTTTCAAAATGGCGGCCACTACAAATGAAAACAACTATGTTACACTTTTTTTTGCAAATCTGCACCATC